>JANHFL010000279.1:290214-300290 GCA_032468155.1 Oxyrhabdium leporinum
ATCCCGCGGGACCACCATCCCGGAATCTAAGTCGTCTCGGATCCGAGCGATTTTATCATGCAGGTATCCTGAAAATTGATGAAAGCACATTTTCTTTTGAAATTCTCCTTTGGGAAGTAGAGCTAGAAAATTGCCATTTTCAGCAAAGTAGCAAACAGATTAATTGCATTTTCCTTTTTCATCGCCTAAGGAAATTCTCCCTGATATTCTCTTTTAGTTTCAACCCCATCTGATTCCTTTATTCTTCTATTAGTTTTTCAGACACGCATCTTAATCATCTTGAATTTCAAGTAAAGGAATGTAGGAGAATTTCTAAAATGTAGACTATTCTATTTCTGCCTTATGCATGAAAACAAGTTGGGTGACTTTGGGCCAATCACTCTCTTTCCACCCAACCCACTTCACAGGGTTGTTGTGGTGGGGAAAATAGGAGGAGGAAGGAGTTGTTCACTGCCTTGTGTTACCTATAAAATAATCCAGGTAGTCCTTGACTTACGACCACAATTGAGCCTAACATTTCTGTTGCTAAGTGAGACAGTTGTTGAGTGAATTTTAACTGATTTTACAACCTCTCTTGTTATAGTTGTTAAGTGAATCACTGCAGTTGTTAAGTTAATAACAGGGTTGTTAAGTGAATCTGGCTTCCTCAATGATTTTGCTTGTCAGTAGGTCGCAAAAGGGGGTCATATAACCGCGGGACACTACAAGTGTCATAAATTGCCAAGTATCCCAATTTTGATCACGTGATCATGGGGATGAAAAAAAGTCATAAGTCATTTTTTCAGTGCCATTTAATTTTGAATAGTCACTAAATGAACTGTTGTAAGTTGAGGACTACCTGTAAAGGCAGGATAAAAATCAAATAAAGAGATAAATACAATTCCAGTATTGGAGCACTGTAGGTTTGCTGTGATTTTACTTAGTTCCATTTGCTTTGTTACTTTCCCTGTTACTGTAACTGGATAAACACTGCATGTTTAAAACAAGGATAAAGGTGATAGTAATACATTCCTGACTGCCTCTGAATTGAAGGATCAGTGCCAATCAATAAGTAGATGAGATAAAAATAATAAATTAACTAAAAGAAATAAAGTCTGCCACAAAGCATCCTGGAGAAGTGTTGGTATAATATCTGAAAATTGAAAAATGGAACAGCAGAGAGTTGCTAATGCCTGGTTTACATTTTGGGAACATATCCCAAGTTAAATCATTTTGAACTCCAATCTAAAGGAGCTGTATGAAAGATAGCAAAATAAACAAAACATGAAAAAGCAGCCTTTCTAAACAAAACAGCAGGGATTATCTCCATTCTGTTAGTAATTGCCTCCAGCTCAGTACTATCAAAACTAAAACATTTAGAACTCAGAATGGTTGGAGCAAGAACAATCTGTTTCAACTTGAAACACAGTACTTCAACATAATTGTTTTTTAAACTCATTGTCTGAGTCATTAGTCCAATGAATCTTTCAATCATCAAAAATATTTTAAATTCATTTATCTAGCTGTGTGGTTGGCTGTTAGCATTTTTTTTTTTGCACCGAGACTACCATATCTCGGCTGAAAAAAATCCAGATGAATCTATAGATGGATGAACAGAGATACAGAAGAATCTATACTTCTGTCTAGTGATATTTGGACTGTTGCAATCAACACATGATGCCCTCAAAGAAGAATGTTGTAGCTCAGGGTGCTATATGAGGGGTCCTTGGTACTCTGTGAGCATGGTTGTTTTCTTCCAGATGTTTCATTACCCAAATGGGGAACATCATCAGTGCTCTGATGTTACCTTGTAGTTTGAGTAATGAAATGTCTGCAAGAAAACAACCAAGCTCAGAAAAGCACCAAGGACCCATCATATGGTACCCTAGTGTATATATTGTAAGGCTTACATTGGAATACATTCCCATGGAACAATCCAGGACATGTTGGCTCCTATGTGGTTCTTCCAGATTGTATAGTCTGCCAAAACATTATTTATTTAGCATACCATCTCAGCCTGGGATCCTTATTTATTGCTCCCTTTAAAAAACAAAACAAAATTATAAACCAAGATTCTATAAATCAAGATTTAATACATTTCAATATAATTGGCTTATTTGAGAAACATCAGAACTACAAGTTCAAACAAAACTTCTGGTTATATTTTATTAAGCTAAACTCATAGTAGCTGGTGATGAGGTGTTCTGCATGCCAGAGCTCTCCAGTCCAAGCTACGGTATCTCCACTTAAAAGACTACTAGAAAGATTACTCCCTTTCCATGGAATAGAGAGATGTGCCAGAATAAACAGTGATGAAATTCATGTGGCTACAGTCTGAATCAAATAGACTTTGTGAGGGCAGTGAAGAAATATAAGAACGCTCATTACTGTAAATCCACAGCCACCACTTTAAGACTGGGGAACGTGCCAAAGGCTTCATGGGAGAGGTGGCTTCTCTAGGTGCAGTTGGAGAAAGATAAATGACATCATTGGAAATGTATGAAGGGTCTACAGGATGGTTAGAACATGTGTGCCTATAATACTGTCTTGTTGGTGCATGTACTGGATCTCTATTTGCTGTCCATCCTTTCTTTCTGAAATTGGCCAGATGGGTTATCAATTTTTCTTTCGTGCAGTCTCTGCCTTGGAAAAGGGAGGCAGCAGTAAGTTTTCTTTCCTCCTTCTTGATTGTGTGGGGCTGTCCAACTGCTGCTGCCACTTTCTTCAAATGGGTAGTAATACGGCCCACCCACCCCACTTATGCTGGCAGGGGAGGCATGCTGCAGATCCCGTCAGCCAAGGAATTCCAGCTGGCAAGGTACAGGAGAAGAGCCTTTTCTGCTATAGCTCCTGCCTTTTGGAACATGTTGGTCCCACCCTCCAGACCTTCCATAAGAGCCTGAAGGCCTGGCTCTGCCAGTTGGCTTGAGGCCCCAATGGGAGAGTATTACACTGGAGGTGGTCGATGGACCAACAGCAGATCCCAGCACCACCCACTGAACCCCCTGCTCTATCCTTCCCCGTCTTTTAATTATAATTTAATGGTTTGTATTTTTATTGTTAGTAGACATTTTGTACAGTTCTATTGTTTTTAACGCTGTAAGCTGCCCAGAGTCACCTTGTGATGAGATGGCAGCAAACAAATTTAAAAAAAATATTGATGACATCTGTGATTGCTTGCTCCTCCACCCCACTTCCATTGTAGATGCAAGGGAGTCGGGTCCAACGAGACACTGGCTTCCCAGGCTATCAGCAGGCCAATATATCTTCACAAGAGAAATTGCAATGATTGCTTGTGTTTGCTGGAGAGATGCTGGAAAGATATTGTTTGGTTACTAAATGAAGATAAATGAAGAACAAGGATGAATTCCCTGTGTTTTGAAAATGCAGAGCCAAAAACATTTATGTCTCTTCCTATCCCTTGGGAGAATGCCTTCAATTTTTGGCTCTGCCTTTTCTGGAGAGCAGTGGCCTCCAACTGGCACCGGTTTCCAAAGCGAATTCAAAGAGAAAGAGAAATGACAGAAACCGAAGAAAAAGCAACTCCAAGAAGACCAGACAACAGATGTCCAAAGGGAAGGAACTGGCTGTCCTTCTCTATACCACTGAGGAACAATTTTGGTCAGTGCAGGTGAGGAGTTGCTGGCATTCAGGCAATTCCGACTGCAGTACTGTATCCTCTGGAAGTCTGCACAGAGAACTGGCAAACTAAGGTAAAGAGCGGTGAAGTGCAGCCACATGTAACTACTGTCGAAGGAATGCAAAAAAACCCACCGAGCTCAAAAGGCATCTGAGATAGCAAGTGGGCATGACGTTCCAGCAGTGCTTTTCCAACAAATGACATAAACCATTAGTCCATATGCTTCAGGGATTGAAATAGGATGCATGTGAACTATATTGGTCTTGGATAAGTTCAAAGAAAGGGAGCAGCGATTAGGGGGTAGGGAAATCAGGAAATAGTGTAATCGGGGTATGTTTAGCCTTGAAAAAACAACAACAGAGATGGGGGTGGAGATAGAAGAATATGGTAGCACTCTTCCAGGACCTGAAGGAGTCAAAATGATGGTTTAAGTCAGGGGTGTCAAATTCGATTTCATTGAGGGCAACTTCAGAGTTGAGTTTGACCTTGGGAGGCGTGGGAGGCAGGTGGGACGTGGCCAGGGTGGGCATGGCCAGTTCGATGTCACTCACTGACTCTCCGTATTCAGCCACGACTGCTTCCTGCAACCCTCTGCCAGCGAAAACAGAGCTCAGGGAGGCTGCATGTGGTCCACCCAGGCTCCATTTTCACTAGCAGAGGGCTGCTGGAGGCCATCACGGCTTCCCCAAGCTCTGTTTTCGTTGACAAAGGGTTGCAGGAGGCTGTTGTGGCCGAAAACAGAGTCTGGGAGGGCTGCACGCAGCCTTCCCGATCTCCATTTTCACTGCAAGAGGTACCATGGACCAGTCATTCACTGTTTCCAGGATGAGCCCACAGGCCAGATCTAAGCACTCTGCAGGCCAGATCTGGGCCAGACACCCCTGGTTTAAGTTATAGAAGGCAGCAGTTTGATAGTGGAGCAGTGAGCTCCCCTTTGCAGGTTGAATGACCATCTGTTTCAGACACTTTCATTTGGATTCCTATACTGAGAAAGGGGTGAATTTGAAATGCAAAGTTACCCCCTCCATCTCTTTGATTCCTCAGAAATTCAATTAGCAGGCACAACTGATTTCACACATATGTTTAGAAAATTAAACTAACCTAGTGATCTAATTATGCTACTACTCTATTTCTTATTTAAACATTTGCACCATCCCTCAAATAAATATTTCTGCTTCTACACAGCAGTGCCAAGTCTTTAATCAAGCTAATGCAGTGTACTCTGACTGTTATCTTTTTGAAATGACACTTTCAATTCAATTAGGCTCTAAGATTAAATCACTTCCAACCTATTAAGCAAAACAACTAGGTCACGCCAAGATAATGTGTCACACCACTCTCTAATCTATTTCTTGAGGCTCTTTTAGTAACCTAGATGGTGTATACAGAAGGAATTGCACATCACAGTCACACAGAATTCATGGGAAATCTGACTTACCATGAAAATGCAGGAGTCAAATCCTCATGGAGGAGAGCCATCATCAATGAGACACATTCTGGAGGAGAAACATCTCCACAGAATGGTGTCATCACCATAAACCAAATACAAATATATCACTAGTTGGCATTTATCTTGTCTTGAGCATGGGGACATCTGAGGTCATACCTCATGATACTAAGAGTTTGGCATGTATATACAGCAGCAAGCACCTTGTTAGTGTATGTGTGTGGTCACTGCTGCACCCATACACGTTGCAACAACTACATGAGCACAAAGTCCCAATGCATCTCAGGCAGTTAATTGAGTGAAAGTCTTCTATGTCAGCAATATGGGCCTGTTATCTGCCTGCACTAAGAAACACATACTCCTCTGTCAGACATAGCCATTTCGCTGGAGACAGCCAAACACAAGGAAAAAATAAATATAACATTATGTCAAACCTAATAATTCACTAGTCTGGGTTTATCCAGGCTGAGTCAGCAGTTTATTTGATTAGAGTTATTCCCAGATGTCTAACATCCTAGTAACCATTGGCAACCAGTTCATGAACTCCATCAAGAGATCAAATGTTGAAGTTTTGGGGTTCTTAGCTGAAGTTGCAGCTTCAAAGAGGCGTTAATGGAGTGTGTGTTTGAAATTTTAAACATTGATGAAGAAATAAGTAAAACCCAAAAGAAAATAGAATGGGGGCATGCTTTTTCAGCACTATTTTCCCATCTGGCCTTGTTTCCTTGATATCTCACAATTCAGGTGAAGATGGAAAGGAAACAGTATGAGATAAATTAAGTTACATTCCCAGCTGTAACTCCTTTTAAGATAAAAGTCAAACAGAGCTCCCAGACAGGGAGGGAGGTAGTAAAGAAGAAGAATAGGCAAGAGAGTTGTGTTTATATTGTAAGTGTTTTAAATGTAGATATTGTATCTTTAAAGTGTTTCAATGAGTATTGTATTTTTCAAGAAATCTTGTTTGGATACCAGTAGAGCAGAACGTTTGTAGCTCAGGGTTGAAATGAGGGGTCCTTGGTGCTCTCTGAGCTTGCTGGACTTGCAGCTACTATTATTGTTGTCCGTGCAGGTACAAAGTTAGCCAGGGAAATAAATGACTGAAGCCTGGGAAAATGGGCCCCTTGTCAATCAACAGAAGTGTTGATTTACCACCAGTTTATCACGTACTTAGGAGCTGAGGGCTTGGCAGCACAAGGAAACAACAGCCAATTGCTGCCATCAACACACCAATCAACCAACAGGAAGGCACCACATAAATACAACTAGCTCAAAGCACGTACTGTATCCCAGTACAGAGAAGTTCCCTGAAGGTGGGCTCCAGCATGAGTCCGAAAGCTTGGAAGAGTAAACCCGATTGAATCTTGCAACATTATCCTGGGACATGTATATTTGCCTTCATTCATAGCTAAATGACCTAACTAAGCCTTAAAAAAAATCAAGGTTAATGCTTAACATGGTATACATAGCAAAGACCTTTTTTTTTTCCTATTTCAGCATTTGGCATGTCTCCAGAATACCTTCAATAGTCTCTTTGCCCTATTATATTTCTTAAACCTTTTAGATCTGAAAGGGGAGGTGCAGAGAACAAGTTTCACAAAACCAAGCCCTATACTTTTGGGTGAATCTTCTTAACTCAGTTCATGTTTTTTAACATGGGGTCTTCCAAATAATAACCCAGGATTCTGCAGTTCAAGGGTAGCCTTATAAGATATAAAGTGCTTACCATTGGGCTACAAATCTTATAAAAAAGAACATTGGTTCCATCCCTAGCTACAATGAGGCTGGGTCATACAGTATTTTATCACTCAACCTATTTTCTAAGTTTGCACAGTAGACTGAAATACAAACCAATCAAATGAGTGATGTTGACATCAAACCATGTCCTACTACAGCCTAGTCTCCCCTTTCATCTTTATAACGTTGATAACCAAACCCCAAACCATTGGATGATCTTTCCAGAGTGAGAAGACCAAACTCTGCAGCATCCTACAAGGGAGCAGTCACTGGCGCAAGCTCTCCTTCCTGCCTTGCAATTATAACCATCCACCGACAAAGGAGTGGAGCTATTATAAAACAGTGCTTCCAAAATACAAGCAAGTCCCATAGATGGTCCAGAAGCAAACAACAGTTAATGTTACAAAAGACTGCTAAGTGGTTTAGAAGGATACAATGGGTACACTTCTCTATTCCAGATCTCAACAATAGCCATCAATTAGCGTAACAAATGTTGTGTCCTATGCCCCAAGCCTTAAGTCTGATGGAAGAGCATCCAGATATCTAGCATTCATTTCTGGGTGCTCTGTAGTTGTTGCCCCACCAATGTTTTAACAATCTTCTCTAATAATGTGGCCGTTGTCTAACACTGCTGCATCCCAAAAAAGGCATCTTAAGCAAAGAGCTTAAGTCTATAGGCAACAACCCATCCAAAATCAGGAACTGACAATTTCCTATCCTTTCATCTTACAACAATACATTCCTGGAATCTCTTTGTTCAACAAACAATATCCCACTTGTTGACTTAGCCTACTTTGAAGGGCTGGAAGCATCTATCAGGGCTTGGCCAGATTCAGTTTTTATCTTTTTCCACCAATGATGGAAACTGTCAGCTTTCCATCCAAGTTCCAATAACTCATTCAGCAGTAAGACACAATTAGATCCAAGTAAGAATTTGTAAAAGAAACCATGTTGGCACAACCTGAATCTGAAGGCACAGCTTTTTCCCCACCCAAAAGAAATCAAAGATCTACCTCTAAACCATCATCAAAGGTCACATTCCCCAATCCACTTTCGACTCCAACTTCCTTTCTCTTCTTGTCACTCCTCTTCCAGGTGCTGGTCAGGATGGCCTTGACACACTACTAACCTCTCTATGTGTATGAGAAAGAACCCCCTCCCTGGTTCCCATGTGCTATCATGTGGCTTCTGATGCTTCATCTCTTGAAGCCCCTTAGGAAATCAAGAAGTTCACAAATCATAAAATTGTCAAGGTAGAAATACATATAGAAATGCCATAGTCAGGAAAATGTAACTACTTAGTTACACAAGGTAAGAAACCTCACAGGGAAACCATACTTCTCTCATGCACAAGATTATTTTGTTGCTTTTTTTGCTTAAGAGAAAAAAATATTTTGCTGTGTTTCTTGAGTTCAGCAGCATATTCCAGACATAGACTCAGGAGGTGGGTACTTGCACTTATAGAATTCCAGTCTTTAGCAGTAAGAATGTTTTAAATCAGTCTCCCTCAATTTGGTGTTTTCCAGATGTGTTGGAAGGCAGCTCCTAGAATTGCCAGCCAGCATGGCTCAAGACCATTCTGGTTGGGAATTCTGGGATTTGCAATCCCAGCACATCAGAAAAGTGCCAAATTGAAGAAGGCTGTTTTAACTTAATGTATCCTTCAGTCCTAAGTGTAAAACATCTGTTGTTAATTCACAACTTGGTGGAAGAGAAATGCCAACACATCATTTATTAGATCTGTTGATGCTATAATGTCCTTCCTCATGTTCCTTTTGTCTTTTTCTCAGAGAGCATAATAGATTCCAGGATGTCTTTTGTTTCACTGTATAGGCCATGTTTCCTCCCATCAAACAGAGCACGATATAATGGATTCCATATATATATAAGGTCTCTTGCTATTTGTACTTGGCCTTCTCTAAAATACAAATGCAATCACATTGGGAAAATTGGAACAATTTTGAGTGATTTAGTTCAACATTGCAATGCATATCATTTTATTTTTTGGTCCTTGTTTGGTTTTTATATGAAAGAATAAATAGAAATGTTACTTCATATTTACTGTAATGGTTTGAAAACATATAACAAGAAATGCTGGGTCAAACCATAAGTCCATCTTTTGAAGCATTTTGTTTTCGTAATGGCTAACCTGATGTCCCAATGAAAAGTCAATAAATAAGATATAAGTGAAAACAGCCCTAAGTAGTTTGGAGCCAAAGTATCCAAACCTCCTCCCACTCTGCTTTATTTACATTAAGATTTACATAACATCCTGATCCTTGTTTTTTTATAGTGATACTATTTAATTTTTTTATTTTGGAATATGAATTCATGACAATAAAGTAGATTAACTAGGTGTCCAGTTCATATAAATCTTGCTTCTAGAATCACACATGGACCCTAAAGTATTATTAACAGGATCATATTTCACAGATAATCCTCCCATCTTAGATTATCACAACAACTTTCCCCAGCCTGATGCCTTCTAGACGCATTAGGATTACTGCAGCCAGAATTCCCCTGCAGGAGGTTACATTAAGATGTCCAGACCAACTAATTATACTATTAACCCAGTTAATAGTAAAGCCAAGAAGACATTTGTAATTAATAGCTGGGGCCTTCTTAGAAGGTCACTAACTTTATTCATCTAATTCACGAGTGTCAAATCCACAGCATTATTTTGCCATCACATGACATGTTGCGATGTTTTCCCCCTTTGCGGAGCTGGGGTGGGTGTGGTCTGTGCATGATGCAACTGGTCCACAGGCTGCCAGTTTGACACCCCTGATCTAACACATTTAACTTGGAATTTACCCAGTTTGCTGAATTGTAAACCAGCCAAATAGGCTGGATTGAGACAATATACTAAACCACTAAAAGCAAACATACAAAACCAAGAACAAGATTATTCAACTAAACTTGATTGTGCACATGTATTCACTAGATCCTTTAGATGTTCAGTGTAAGATGCTCAATGGTTACAGCCAAAAGTGTTAGGTTCTGTCTTCCACAGTCAACACTCTCCAGTGGCATTGACCTAAATGTCAAGGGATGGGGTTGTAGTTCTACATATAGGTAGTCTTTGGGTTGTGACAGCAGTTGGGAGTAGGATACCATCGCTATTGGTGTGATCATAATGTGTGGCATTATGTGACCACATTGCTTAGGAATCCAATCCTGGGAGTTGCTATTGTAATCCCAAGATATGCAGGTCATTACGTAGAAAGAGGTTGTGGTCCCAGGTAAGAAACACGGGGGCACCACAGAGGTGCATGG
>JANHFL010000279.1:320961-331031 GCA_032468155.1 Oxyrhabdium leporinum
CCTGTTTCTGGTCGCCAGATAGCCTCTGGAGCCCAGGGAGGACGAAACCAGCCCCCCCCCCGCAGCCCGTTTTTGCTCCCAGGGTGGTGCAGGAGGCCGACTAGGCCACACCCACCATGACCACACCCACCCCAGCAACCGGGCAGAGAACCGGTTGCTAAATTATTTGAAGCCCACCCCTGAGTAACATAATACTTTAGTTCACACAATAGACTAAGAAAATAGCTAGGTTTTCACAACATACTGCACTGAAAACAATCCAACTACATTTTACTGCCAGCCTAAAAAAATATGTATACCCATGCAAACTATGACAAGGAGGTTCAGAAAATGAATTACTAAAGGATCAACTAGGGAAGCTTAAGAAAGTAAATTGAGAAATCAATTAAACCTTAATTCACACTGACTTGTTTCACATCTTATATGTGGATCATAGTGGTCTTTCTTTAAATTCCGCAAAGCAGTTTGACTTCAAATATATAGCATTTTTTAAAAATACATAATTCAGTATAAAGATATCTAGAAAAATATCTATTGAAGTAAAATCCTCATCTAAATAACAATAGCACTTAGACTTATATACCGCTTCATAGTGCTTTATAGCCCTCTCTAAATGGTTTACACAGTCAGCATATTGCCCCCACCAATCTGGGTCCTCATTTTACTGACCTTGGAAGGATGGAAGGCTAAGTCAACCTTGAGCAGTCAGGATCGAACTGATGGCTATGGGCAGAGTTTGCCTGCAATGATGCATTCTAACCATTGCTCCTTCATGGCTCTCTCTAAATGTGCAACTTATAAGAATATGATATTTTAATAAAATTATCATTTTTAAAAATCCATTCACTAATGCAAAAACAGAACACATTTATGAATTAATACTTGAATGATAAGCAAACTCTGGGGGCCATCTTTCAGATCCAAAGACATCAGTCAATGCTTATTTAATGGTTGCACATATACCTTTTCCAGTCATAAAACGGATGAGCAGAGTTAATGAGGAGAGAATCTTGACCTGCTTCCTCCCCACAAACCTGGATATGTAATTTTCTTCTTAATGGTATTTGTGAGGGGGATTGTTTACCAAACAATTAGGCTGATTCAACAGGCCCAAAAGAAAAATGTGGTAGCCATAAGTGTTCTACAGGCTATTGAGATTTGCACTACTGACCTAGATTCTGGTCAAAGGGGTGGGGGGAAAGATCATTTCAGCAAATCTGTCAGAGGAAAATAATACGATGTGTAACATTTTCCAATCTTAGAACATTTCAAGCTGGGATTTGTAATTCCAAGGCCTACAGTTTTTATTGCAGCTCTATATTGGTTTTATCTCATCCACAAACCAGAAAAAACTTTTGATTTGATCTAAAAGCTATTGATTTCAGGCTGGTTGGTCTAGTCCCAATGATTATCTTTTTGTTTCCCCACCTTTTATCTCCCCCTTTCTGAAAGGAAGAGACAATATTCCTCCAGTTGCCTGATTCTTCATTAGTTCTCAACAATTTCTTAAAGCTAATACAAGTGAGATATAAATTGAATGAATGAATGAATGAATGAATGAATGAAAACAAAAAGGTAGACCAATTCCTTTGGACATTTAGGTATTCCCCAATCATATTTCAGGTAGTCCCAAACTTTACTTCTGCTCTTTAATCTTGCTCTTCAATATTACCTAGTGAAACACATACCCTCTTATTAGAGACAACAGAATCAAAACAAGAGCTCTGGCTTTTCTTTGTTCCCTGTTAACATTTTTATGTCTTCATTGAGTTGTTGATTTATTGATTCATTTCTCTTATTTTTATTTTAGATAGTTGAATTCAAAAGTCTTGAATTCAAAACAGCTGTATCAAGATCAGGATTGGTTATTCCGAACTCAAAATGCTGTATTTATCGGAGCCATTTCAAGAACATTTCCAAGAAGGTTGGAAGGCTTCCTATTAGGATGGAACAGCCCATTTTAAACTTGAAAAAACTTTCAAGCTCAAAAGCTTTCACACTTATAATGGTTTAAACAACTCTAATATTAAAAACCTCTATAAAAGCCTTTTTATTGTTTTTAGCATCCTTTGTCAACTTTAGCTCATTCTCACATTTCTTATACCATTTCTATAGTTTTCATCCATCAGTATGCATGCAGTATGCTTAGGGTCAATTCCCACACACCTGGGCAAGTTCAAGAAAGCCAGAACTACATAATTTCAGTAAAGTATCTTTAATGGTAGTCTTGACATAAACACAGAGTCTTGAAACAGCAAGAGGAATCCCCAACCCTCCTTTAGGTTGGCTAGGGAATTCTGCTCCTTCCAAAGTATCTTACCCTCTAGGCTAGTTTGCCGTTTATGAAATAAGCTGCCTGAGGATTTTCATTCTATCTCTTATGTCTACTCTCCCTTCCATTCTTTTCCCAGCCTCCCCACAATCTATCCCAGCTTCTCCACAAGGCATAGATCAAAAGAATTTCATCTCTGTTGTTCTCTTCCATATACGGTTCCCCTGGCACCAACAACAACACTATTCACCTCTTGACCTAACAGGCTCCCTATAGGACATCACATTGAATGGATTCTCAAAGTTCTGTATTATGAAGCGGTTGTGGCTGCTTATGCAGATGGCAAATGCAGATATCTCACATTATTTCACATGAACAGCAACTACACAAAAAGGCAAGTTGTACTGGAGAGTTGCATGCTTCAAGTGCAATGAAGTGGTTGCAGGAATTTAAATTACTGTACTCAAAAAGTCTCTCTAGTATTTCAATTAACTCACTTTAAAAGAAGATGAGAAATTATTCTTATAGTTTCCAATATGATGTATTTACCTAATATACTTTACCGAAATCTCATGTTTTGGTGTGCTGCATGGGACCTGCAAAAAGGAACTAGAGGCATGCCCTTGTCGAATGGGACAATTTGGTGCAGCCAACTCGCCACAGCCAACTGACCACGGCCAACTCGCTGTGGGACAACTCAATAATTCAACTTAAGTATTTAAAATTATTTTCAAAATTACTTTAATTTTTGTCATTCATGTTTCATTTTGTCCCTTCTTTTGCATCCTTTCTTTAATGATTCTATTCCACCATTTCTTCAATAGTAGTGTAACTCTTGCCCTGCAGCTAGTTGCACTGTGGTGCATTGGCCATGGCATGTTTTCCCGCAGCAAGTTGGCCACATTGAGTTGTCCCACAGCACCACACAGCGTTGTCTTAGACCTTGCCCTTGTTGACAGCAGGGTAAATAAGGTGAGTTTATTCAGCAAGGTTCTCTGTCAACTCCAGTATTACCCTTCAAATAGGTACCATTGTCCTTGAGGGAGCAGTTACATGAGTTGAGGGTCCTTCTGAATTGAAAGCAATTGCCAGACGGGTGGGTGAAAATCTATCTAGGAGGGCCCTCATCTAGCTTTGGCTGATACACCAGTTGTAGCCCTACATGGAGCAAAAGGACTTTGCAACAGTAATTCATGTTGCATAACTAGACTCTACCACTCACAAATTGCACTTCATCCAAAACAGAGCAGCCTGTATATTAATGGGTTCTGGACACATGAACTGTATGTAAGGGGCCTTTCACTGGTTGTCAATAGGTCACTATATGCAATTTAAAGTATGAATTTAATTTATAAAGCCTTATGTGGTTTGATGCTGAGGCACCTTCAGGACTACTTTTTTCAACTTGAACCCACCAACTTAAAAACAACTCAGAAAAAAATAATAGTTTCCCCATGTGTATGAAATGGTTGGTGGGCCAAGGCCAGGAGAAGCTGTTTCTCAGTACAATAATGCATTTTTATTTATTTGTTCAATTTGTATGGCTGTCCATCTCAGTCACTGACTCTGGGCAGCTATTGTAATATAATGTTCTTACATTATGGAATAGCTTCACCCAAGAAACTAGACAAGCCTTGATGTTATTGTCTTTCTGGAAACAAGATAAAACAA
Source organism: Oxyrhabdium leporinum (assembly GCA_032468155.1). Classification (NCBI taxonomy): domain Eukaryota; kingdom Metazoa; phylum Chordata; class Lepidosauria; order Squamata; family Cyclocoridae; genus Oxyrhabdium; species Oxyrhabdium leporinum. Next base: position 324,905 of record JANHFL010000279.1, read on the forward strand.
AACTCTTCTGAAAGTCTTTTTAAATTTGATGTAATGTGTGTTTATATTGCTCTAAGTTGCTGTTTTTAATTTTTGTATTGTACTATTATTTGGTATTTTTATGATTAGACATTTTGTAATTATTTTCATACCCTGCCAAGAGTGGCATGATTGCAGCCATTTAGAAACTAATAAACAAATGAACAAACAATGGAAAAACCAAGAAGAGGGTTGACAAAAAAAAAGCAGCAACAATAGAGAGAAGGGAATTGAGAAATAGCAAATGGGTTTTATTGCAAGTCTCATCCTTAAAATTCATAGCAGAGCACCCTTTACTGAAAAACAGTGGGCTTTCCTCTTGTGTATTTTAAAAATTATGCAATTATAATTGTAATAATGGATGTATCAAAAGTGGTTTTTATTTTGAAAAGGCAACTGAACTGATTTTTGAGAAAAAGACGTTTCATTTCCTATCCTGGAAGCTTCATCAGTTGAATTGGATGCTGTGGGAGATGGAAGGACAGTTATTGACAGTTAAGATTAGTTGTAAAGAAAACACAATCTTTCCATTTCCATTTCTTCACTACCACCATCCCGTCAGAACCAATCATTCCCCCTCCCACCAACTAAACTCAATCATTGTCAATCATTGTCCTTTCCGTCTCCCACAGCATCCAATACAACTGATAAAGCTTCCAGGGTAGGAAGCAAAAAGTCTTGGTTTTTTTTCCTCAAAAAATCAGTCCAGTTGCCTTTTCAAAATAAAAAGCACTTCTGACACAACTATGATCTGGATAACTGAGAATCTTCAGAGACATTTGAAATAATGGGTGTACATATTATGAAAATAGGCATAGTAGATCTATAGAAAACAGAAATATAAAAACATATTCAGTAGTTACTATAGGTCACTGCATGGTCAGGGTGTCTTGTGGCATGCTTCTACTATCCGTTTGACCACCTGTGAGTTGCTACGGGTCATCCTGTAACAGAGACTAACATGGTGGAAATGTGCATAGAACATGAGATGCATAGTGCTTCTATCTATTGCCATGGGAGTTACAATAAAGATAGTTCAATTTCAATGCCATGTACTGAAATTTCCTAATTAGTTGTAGACTGAAAACAATGCAACATGGGAGGAAAAAATTCTAAATAGTACATAATGATACATCACTTAAAAATAGTGTGGCTTGCAAGCTATAAAAACACACATTTATGAAATCCTCAGACAATTAACTCTTAGGGTAAGTACAAATGAAACTTTGATAGGATCACAGTCCAGTATTTCTAATCTAAACCAGTAAATCTTCCCATTTCTAACTACTAGCATATTCCAGTCTCCTGTGCTCCATAGAAGGTGGACCTACATCCATAGTCTCCACGCTGAGATTCATGCTGACTAGGGTTGTGAGAATCCAAGTCCAACACAACTAGAGGACATCAAATGGGAGAAGGCTGGATGATATACTCACAGCTTCATAGACACACCCTCTTCATCAGCAGTGTCTGTCAAGTATGCAGGAGTCTTACCTTCCTCACAGTTGCTTCCAGTGAAACCAGGGCAGCATCGCCATTCAAGAGCAGTTACTGTTCGGTAAGCTATCTTGTACGTGGGTCGGATGAGGGTCCTGTAACTAACACAAGCAACACGTCATCAACAATGTTCAGCCCAAACCTGTCAACATCAGTAGCTGCTCATAGGAACAAGGTCAAAGTTAAAGATTGATTACTAAATGCAGTGATATCTGATGGAAATATTTATTATTTATTCTTTCAATTTTTATAGTCATCTTATTTTGAAGGAAACTTCTGATATGTTCTATTTGAAGTGTGTGACTTTTAAAAGGCTTATTCTGTTACATAAATAAGGCTGGAAGCAGACAGGGAAAATAGTCAGGGTTCCACGGAAATACAACTTGGATCTAGTCAAGGAAAAGTAGCATCCTGGGACAGAGAGGAAGCACACATAAACTGTATACTTTTATTGTGTTTAAAACATTTGCTCTTCAATATTTAGCGTTTGTGTAAAGATGTGAATTATATATATAACACACCTTTTACTGAGACAGAGATCAATTTTGGTTCTACACTGCAAGATAATAGGGTAGTGTTGATCTTTCCCTCTGCTAGACTGTGCCAGATATAATTTACATATTTACATATTACTCCATTAAAACAGGAGATGGAGACACACACACACACACACACACACAAACACACACACACACTGCTCTTATTAACTAGGGGTAGCCTTGTGGTTTTACTAAGGGAGGCCATTTTGTGGCCTATAGCTCAATTTGATCTCTTTTTGCTAGATTGGTCTCATTACAGGACCCAGATTGTTGGGGGCAATATGCTGACTCTGTCAACTGCTAGAGAGTGCTGTAAAGCACTGTGAAGTGCTATATAAGTCTAAGTGCTATTGCTATTGCTAATAAAATGTTATGCAGAGTAGCAATGACACCAAAAATGGGGAAGGGGATAGACAAAACATTTTGATATGAAAACTTAGAAATAATTGCTATAATTGAAATGCTAAATATCTCATTTAAAGCAGAGGAGTTTGAGCAGGTGATGTGTGGATTTACACTCTAGTTCTAAGTACAGGTAAGCCATGTCCCAGATCCTTGTTTGTTTTTCTTAATTCCATAAAGATATTATACCAGCAAAGGAATTCTATGCATTTGTGCGAATTTTCCAATCACAGTCTACAGGTAGAGATGTTATCTGTACAGTAGGGTTTTGTCTGTAGTTTGCTGAAGGAAAGGGAGGGGAGGGGAGGGGACAGGAGGAAGGGAAAGGGAAAGGGAAAGGGAAAGGGAAAGGGAAAGGAAAGGAAAGGAAAGGAAAGGAAAGGAAAAGAAAGGAAAGGAAAGGAAAGGAAAGAAAGACATGTTGCTCTGTGAGGGAGATGGATGGTTTCTAAATGTGATTACGTATGTGGAAAAAAGAGAAAGGGAGACAGAGAAAGAAGATCCTAGAAACAAAATACTAGTTCTTCCATTGTTAACTCTAGCTTTACTTACTATTGACAAATTCCTCAAGCAAATATAGCTCTCAGCATACATATTCACGCTGTACATATGTAAAGTTTCTATTACACGTAGCCGTTTTTTCAAGCTTTACTCAAATGATAAATTCAGGGACATTGAAATTTAAGTATATACCAGAAACTTTCTTACTTCCCTTGGTATTTGAAGGAATCAGGGCTTCTGTTTTATGTTTGCAGTGAGCTCCATCCTCAGCAGAGAGATGAAACCCCATGCCTACAATTTCAAATTGTGGCAATATTGTACATTGACTATTGTGCTAGAAAAATGTTACCAAGGAAAACGTGGATCCAAATATGTCTGGCCTACATATGTTAGCTGGGAAATTTGGAAATTGCAGGCTAACACATATGGAGGATATCAAACTGGGAAGGCTAGAGTGAGTGTTACACTGGGTAACCATAACAAATGTGTCTGGCACAGCTCACAGTATTTCCTAAGCACTGAGAGCAACACTATATTCTCCTTAAGCTTCTCAAAATATACTTTTTAAGCATGTGTAAAAATTACATCCAAATATAGTACATAAGGGGCTTATTGGATAACCCAAATGGGCCATTAGAGATGAAATGTAAAAAAAAGAAAAGGGCTGTTGAGACAATACATCAAACCAGATTTCTTATCTAGTAGCACCTGTGATGTTTCCTCCAGCATCAGCTGTTCATCTTCCTGAGTAGGAGCACTCTGGAGAAGGTCTATCTATATAGCTACTAACAGTCAGTATTAACTTGACTTGTGAGAATTGGACATGATGTGTTGCATATAAGCATTTGGAGTTAGGCATGATGGAAAATACATATAAGCATACTAATACAAGTAGTCCTCGGCTTATGACAGGGCAGGCTCCATTACGGTTGTAAGCCGTGGCACTCATTAAGTGAGGTGCCCACTTGATTACCTCATTTAATAACCAAAATTTCTGGTCTCCCCATTGCAGTTATTAAGTGACCTCACAGGTCGTTAAGCAGAGCATAGGTTACCTTGGGTGGCAGAGGCCCTGGGAAGCCTAGCACAGTCCCAGGCCCACACTGCATATATCTGCCCCGGGCCTCCCAGAGCCCCCCAGACTCCCTGAAGAAACCCATGCTTCACTTCCTGCCACATGGGTCCCCCAGGATTTGGGCCTGCTTCCAGCCCCGCTGGGTCCCACACCCTCCTCCCCACCTGTCACAATTTGATCTACTCACCTTTTCCATAGATCTCTTTCTAGAAGCAGCTGATCCACCACGTGGCTTTCCTACATGGAAGCTGCATGGCACCAGCCTGGAGGCGGACCCCATTTTGGGACCAGTGACAATTCATTTGGCTACTCCAAAATGGCACCAACTTCTGGGACGATACCATGTGACTTCCATAGGAGGCTGATGGGCAAATTGGCCAGCTCTCCTTCCCAAAGGTGATCTCTCTGCAGCTTCCGTAACTTCGGGCAGGGGTTATACATCCCTTCATTCAGCACCATAATAATTCCAAACAGTCACTAAATGAATGGTAGTATGTTGAGGACTATCTATTTCAAGTTCAACATCTAAATGAAGCATCCTGGGCACTTCTGGTTAGACTAAAATCATCTCCATGGTTTTCTTATGATGATGCTCTCAAATGGACTTTCCCTGCATTCTACTTTTTTAGAAATCTACTAAATGATACACAGTCACACACAGGGCTGTTTCTGAGCTCCACTGCTCAGGATAAATTATCAAAAGGCATGTGCATCACTAAATGGGAAGCATAGCTTGCATTATCAACAGTACATGGTCACAAAATGTCACAATTACATAAATTATGCAAGAAACTTGTGACAAAATGTAATAATTTTTCATAGAATAAAAAACATTAGCCAATTTTTTAAATATGTAAGTCAGTTTCTTTCTTTTTGCTGCAAGAGAATGAAACAACTAACTCTCTGGAAAAAGTTAAAAAAAAACCAAAGCACAGTGTGTGTGTATTTAATCTTTAGCCATTTAACTGCATTAACATTGAAACCTAATCTCCGTTTTCGCTATTTTTTCTTTATATTCAGGAGGGTATATAGCTGTCAGTATGGATGTCTTTTCACTTATCCAAAAAGAACAGCAACTTTTTCTGGCCCTGGACATTTTCCAGTACACTGTCTCAATCCATGAAAATTGCAAGGCCACTCGTCAGAATGATGACATTGCGTCAGAACTCAGCACCTTTTATTTTTTTCATTTTGATGTGGCATAACACATTAATTGTATCACCTCGAACTACAAAACACAACTCAAGTGGACTTATAGAAGAGATAAGCAAGCCATTAAAGGGAGATATTCAAAAAATATGTCCTGAGAAAGAGGCAAATGTGAAAAAGAACCTCAAAATAACCCTGCCTTGAATTTGTTTGGTATAAGATGTAGAAGAGAGAAACATTAATAGGCAAATTGTGTTATTCTTCCCTAAAGCCATAAAGACCATTCCTAGAAATGCTGCCATTCCTGTTTCTTACCTTCATCTACTTAAATACAGTTATAAGGTTCTCCAAAGACTGAAGCAACCACACAAGAAACTGAACAGTCAGTCTTCATTCTCTGGGAAGTCTACCAGAAAAATTAGGAATCGGGGTGGGGGAAGAGCTCACAATCAATTCCTGAATATCATTATGCAGTGGGAATTGTTTCTGGCAGGCCAACCAGTGGAATTGCCTGCAGATTGGTCCAAGGTGGCCTCTGTTCCTAGCTTGCTAACAGAAGGGACAGTCAAATGAGATATGCCATTCCTTGAGGACAATGATGCATTAGTGGGTAATTGCCACAACTTCATGCAAAGATTTAGAGCTGCTTTTTCAGCCAGGAGAACTACAGAAAATTGAGTCACAAACTGAAGCATGGAAATTGCCAAATTTGGGAGTACAGGCAGTCTTTAACGTATGACTGTGTTTGAACGCAGAATTACGGTTGTAAGTTGTTGTGGTCATACGCTGAGGCTGTTGGAGATGATCTTGTCAGAGGCATCACACAACCAGATTCAAAGTTACAACTATTTTTACGATGGTCTTTAAACAAATGTGGTTGTTAAGTAAATACTTTTTCACCAATGGCTTTTTTTTTTTGCTGGAAACTGGAACTAAACTCCAGAAA
>JANHFL010000279.1:349071-359522 GCA_032468155.1 Oxyrhabdium leporinum
TTGTTTGCCTGCAGACTTTTCATTACCCGACTGGAGTAAAGGTAACGTTGCCGTTTAAGTTATAAAACGTCTTGCAAGCAAACGACCAAGCTCAGAGAGCACCAAGGACTCCACAGATGTAGCTGTCTTGAAATACACAGTAAGCAGGAAGGCTGCACAACCGGAGTAGGAAAAGTGAAAGGGAGATGGCAAGCAGGTAAATTTTTATATATATATATTTAACAAATTCCCCCCTAACAGACACTTCTCAATTCATATTCGATGTGAAGAGGCTGGGCTATGGTTCAACATGGCCAGTGGGGGCAGAGCTATTTCATACACACATTTAAATTCTGATCACATCCTTACCTTGGATAGGAACCGGTAACTTAGTGTCACACTATAGGTGGTCCTGAACTTGCAATCATTTGTTTAGCGATCATTCAAAGTTACAATGGCACTGAAAAAGATGACTTACGGCCGGTTGTCGTTTTTACGACCGTTATGACTACATAATTCACTTAACTGCGGTGATTTGCTTAACAACTGTTGCAAAAAATAAAAAGGTGACTTACGCCCAGTTGTCATATTTAACAACAGTTACGATCACATAATGCACTTAATTGTAGTGATCCACTTAACCGTTGCAAAAAAAACCGATTATAAAATCAAGTGCAACTCACTTAACAAATGCCTTGCCTAACAATGGAAATTCTCTTCCCAACTGTGGTCTTCAAAAAGTGGACTCCAAACTGGCCCTTCAGGTCTTCCAATAGTGCACTCATTTCCACTGTATTTGGGTCCATTCATCTTGCTGCTCGTCATCTCTTCTTCTCCTTCTTTCCATCTTTCCCAGCACTGGAACTTTCTCCAGAGAACTGGGTCTTTCCATAATATATCCAAAGTAGGATCATTCTAACCTGGTGATTTGTGCCTCAAGTGAACACTCTGTATTGTTTGTTCTAGGATCCATATATTCATTTTCTAGACTATCCAGGGTAATCTCAGGAGTCTTCTGCCAGAGAGGATCTTAAGGAAAGCCCTTGCCAGCATGATTTGGAACTTTGTAGGTACCTCACGTCACAGCATCTAAAACTCTTTCGAAGTTCTTCGTTGCTGTTTTACCAAGAACCAGTTTGTGGCATCTTTCTTGACTGCTGGTTCCTTTACTGGTGATGTTTCTGAAGATTTGGATAGACATGTGACAATTAATAGGATTATTAATTGTCGCAAATGAATTATGGATTTGTCACAAATGAATTGTGCAGACTATCATATGAAATGGGACAACTTACCATCATAACCTCAACTCCTTTGATAAAGTTTGTAGTTCAGTAGATCAAAGGAATCATCTAGACGTAGTGTATTAACGTTTTTACTGAATGCCTCGTGACATTCTCCTTTCATAAAATGATAAAATACGGCCTAAATGATACTGTGTTAGATGAACTCACCGCTGGCTGAATAACCATACCACAAAAATGCTTCCTAATCGCTGCAGCTTGGAGAGAAGTTTGAGGGGAATGTCACAGAACTCTTTCCTAGGCTCTATGGTGTTCAACGTTTTTATCCATGACTTAGACGAAGATGCTGACGGGATGCTTATCAAGTTTGCAAATGACACAAAGCTGTCAGCTGTGGCTAATGCCTTAGATAAAAGAGGGAAGATTCAAAAACATCTAAACAGATTTGAGCACTGAATTCAAATAAAGATTATAGAATTTAACAGGGAAAAACAATGTTCTTCATCTGAGAAAAAAAAAACTAAAAACACAAGTATAGAGTGAGAGAGACTAGCATTGGCAGTAATATGTATGAAAGGGATGTGTGTGTGTGTGTATGTAGCTGTCAACCCTGGAGCCATCTTGAAACTTGGAACCCTAACAGTAGCCTTTGAGTAAATGTTGGCTTCTGCCTGGACAAGTTCGTGCAAGCTTTTCTGGCAAGATTTCAGAGTGGTTTGCCACTTTTTGCTTTCTAGGGTTAAAAGAGAATGACTGGCCCGAGGTCACGCAGTTGCCTTTGTGCTTAAAGTGGGAGTAGAGCTCATTGTTTCCCAGTGGTACCTTAACCACTACACAAAACTGCCTCTTGTCTTTTTTGACTACAAGTTAAATATGAAATATGAGACATCCTTTTTGTTGGTGGGTTTATTCTTTTGGCTGGAGAATAATATGCAAGTGGATATTCCCAAATGGTTTACAATAAAGGTAATTAGTTCTGATGGTAATATGGAACCTTCATGTTCAAAGTTAAAAAGCGTCCTTAGTAATAGTTGCTATAGAGCAGGGGTGTCAAACTCGATTTCATTGAGGGTCTCATGAGGAGTGTGTTTGACATTGGGGGACTGGGGTGGGTGTGGCCAGGGTGGACATGGCCTGCTCAACATCACTTGTGCTGGGGCACTTGTGGGGGCCCCAAACACTCTCCCAGAAAAAAACGGGCTCCCGAGCTCTGGTTTCGGCTGCAACGGTTTCCTGCAACCCCTCTGCCAGCGAAAACAGAGTTTGGGAGGCCTGCACAAGCTCTCTTTTCAGCTGCGATGGCCTCTGTCACGCAGCCCTCCTGAGCTCTGTTTTCGCTGGCAGAGGCACTGTGAGCTGGTCCTTCGCTGTTTCCAGGGTTAGATCTAAGCACCCGGCAGTACATTGCATGTACTTCTCAATCCATACGGTATATCTGATGTACTTGAGTTCCTTATTCCATTTGATTGCCAAGTCAGGAATAACTGGAAGCTCAATAAGAATCTATTTATATACCCATATCATTGTTTCTGACTCCCAGTGATTTAACAATACTGATATCCAGACAACTTGGACAGTGAGGAAGGCAACAAAACAGAATATTATACATTTATTGTATATGTGAAAGGATGATTGAGGTCATATAACACGCTAAAGGCTAAAGTAGGATTATATGTATATGGGTACTTTAGATAGCTGTGGGAAACCAGCTACTATCTTATCATGTTGTGTAAGGTAGAGCATTATTTAGGCAATATTGCTTATACTATAGAACTTTATTTTTGGAGGGTGTAGCCACGTAGCATCTTACACGAAGGCAGCAATCTTGTTTTCTTAACCTGGCTTAGAATTTAGTGTGTTCTGTCTACTCAGCTGATATAAATATAAGAGGTGTAATACAGCAAAAATATCCTGGGTTCATAGAGTATTGTAAAAAGAGTTCATTGTTCATTACCAATAGTTGTTTCAAGCATCATAAATTACCAGCAGATTTTGGGGTAAATTTAAATACATAATGCAAAACAGAAGACATTGCATTCTATCCAGCCAAAACATTTCTAGGTGCAAGGTTTGGAACAGACCATGAATTATTGTTTCATATATAAAGGATAAGATTAGAGAATTAAATAGAGTAGATTTGCCAGAAAGATTACATCTGGAGGATATACCTGGATTCTTGGGAGTCGAGTGGTACAGGAAGGGAAGGCAATGGGAGAGATTCAATACTGATACATGAAAGAATATGAAGCACAATGGGAAGAGTTAAGCACTGTGAAAAAATAGGGAAAAGTTCTCAAAATTTCAAGAAAAGCTCATATGATAAAGGATGAAAAGCCTGGCCAAAAAGAACATAAAATGACTCAAGACTTTTAACATCAGTCAAGGAAAAAAACAGGCAAGGAAAGTATCTCAAGAAAGTTAACTAATAGTGGAAAATAACAAGAAAAGGAAAATTAATTATGTACCTATATCTGTTTAACTTATCCAGTTAATATAATACAGGTAGTCCTCATCTAGTGTGCACAGATGGACTTTAATATATTTTGTCAAATTGGGGGGAGGGAGGGGAAGACAGCAGAAAAAAATGATGAGTGGGATAAGGGAAATCAATGAAGTATCTTTGGAGACTTACAGATTAAATCTGAGCCAGGCTGAGATGTTAGGCATTGGTCAATACCTGAGGTTTTCAAACTATGGAAAATTTAATTTTATGGTAATTGTAAAATATCTCATAAATCTTGATCAGGAGGCAAAGTTCTAGTAATAAAAACTTGATTGTTTACATCTGAACTTTTTCCCCCCTGTGATATCTCAAGAGTTGCCTCATCAGCTTGAAAGATACTGTTCTCTATGTTTACCACTGGTCATCCCATTTTTTTCTTTTTTATATACTTTATTGCAATTTTACAAAAGCTAAAATATAAAATGCAAACAAAAAAATATTAAGAAGGAAAAATATAGAATAAGGGAAGGTGCAAAAAAATAAAATAAAATAAAAAGAAATAAAGAATTCAACTTTCAAGATAGTTATAAATATATAATGCATTGAACTTTTGATCTAAAATTCAATAATACCTGTATTTATATACTCATAAACACTTCTATTTGTCAATCTTAAAATTAATGTAGCATTTCTTTCAGTTTCTAGCAAAAAGTCAAAAAGCAGTTTCCACATGGAAACAAAGTTAGACAAATTCTTTTTTTTTTTAAATAAAAGTAGTAAATTTTGCCATCTCAGTCAGTTCCATTATCTTCACCATCCATTCTTCCATTGTGGGACTCTGTAAGTCTTTCCGTCTCTGAGCATACAAAAATCTTGCTGCAGTTATCATATATAGAAACAAACTCCCAATTTTTTCTCTAATGCTTATCCCTAAAACCAAACTGGTCATCTCAATTGAATGGCATTGAAGATCACATTTATGTTCCAAATGTCATTTCCAGCCAGGATGGGCAATGGGAATTATAAGAATTGCACTCAATAGGTTTGGAGATATTGGGAAAATGCCAGTCAGACTAGAAGGAGGGTCAAGCAAGGGCCTAACTTAGAATCTTCACATAGCCACAAGCAGGAGAAACTTAACTTCCCCCAAGATTTATGAAGCCTTATCTGTTCTCAGGGGAAGGCAAGCGGTCTGGCAAGGTTCTTGTAATATAAGTGGTATATAATAAAGTTACTGACTTTTATTATTCATGAGTGGCTCTGGTTGCTGGCATCTGACAGGAAAATGGCTTTTTGCAGAAGGCTGGGATAGGAGCAGAACAATGAGGGGCATATTTATCTCTATTCCTTTGCATCATTTGCCAAATTTAATTAAACTACTCCAAGCCCCATTGGAAGTGAATATAGATTATAGATCCTGATGTCCTGCACAGTATGAGAAATAAGATAAGAAAATGATGACATTTGATTTTTTTTTAAATCTTCTTTATAAGAAAATCTAGTTAAGTGCAACTTACCTGTTTTTCAAGTTAACATGGGTTGGTTTTGGAGAAGAGAGAGAAAGCAGCCTAATTCTTTTAGAAGTGGCAAATTGAAGATGACATATATTCTTCAGTCTTTTAGAGATATGTCATACAATGACTTATATTAGGGATAATAAATGGATTCTCTCTTTCCCCCTAAGGTGTCTTTCAAAACTGTCTATCAGAACAATTTCTCAAAACTATGTTGATGAATTGGAAGCAGCAGAGTTTGGAAGCAAAAGCAGCCAACAAAAATACCCATTCATTCCGTTTATCAGGGAGATTTCTTTTCTGTGTTTAAAAAAGAGCAACCTAGAAATATGAACAGGCCAATCCATAAAAAGCACAGTTATACTAATAAGTTAACAGAAAGAAATTAGTTTTACTACTAATTTAAAGAGTCATCTTGGACAATGAGTCCATAAATATTAAATAAATGTGTTTAAGTGTATTGATTAAATATTTGCTACGTAAAAACCATTCAGACAACCTTTTAATTGGATGAAAAGGAACTTCTGCTGCTTTCTGTGTCTGGGTTCACATACCATGCTGAGCCAAAACGTGATTCATTTGTCTTTGGTTTAATGGTTTGCAGCACAAAACATGGCTTACTGCAGGGATGGGTGGATCTGCAGCTACATGCTGCCTATCCCCTCTTCGCAGCCTTCTGTCCATGCTTCCTGTTTTGAGAGTAAGTGTATTATACCCCTCCTGAGGATGAATGGATTTTATTCTCCTGAGTATGTCTCTCAGTTTTGTGTTATTATAATATATGATTTTATTTTTAAATTAGATTTGCATTGGTATTCATCTCAATTGTGCATTGGGGAGCTGAGAGTTGGCTGACTAGAGTGGCAGACAGTTATAAGCCCATCAGTAACATAAAAAAAATAGAAATTAGTTAAAAAGTTGAATTAGTAAAAATTAGCTTTTTAAAAATCAGTACTACTTTAAATTAGTACTATTAATAAATACATTTTTAAATTAAATTTTAAAAAGCGCTTTTTAAATGAGTAAAATGTAGTACAAATTAGTTTAAAAAGCAGTTAAAAAAGAAAATCTTTGAAACTCCACTGAATAACACAGTTCTGCCTATAGGCATTTTTTTTTTTTAATGTAGGCAGGAGATACAGGTCTGCCTTCCAGAAGACCACACCCCACAAAATTAGATTGTCTTTGATTCTGCCAGCTGTTTGCAAAGCACTAAAGATCTGGATGTGCTCCAAGGACTAGGGACTAAGGACTAAGGAGCTTATTTAATTTGCCTTATTTTAGATGATAGTTAGATGACCCTTGAGATGTTACTGTTCTTCTGAGTGCTTATTGGGTTTGTTTTAGGTCAGGGGTGTCAAACTCAATTGCATTGAGCACCACATTAGGGTTGTATTTCACCTTGGGGTGATCAGGGTGGGCATGGCCAGCTTGATGTCACTCATATCGAGAGCGCCTGTGGTGGCCCAAGTGCTCTGCCATCGAAAACAGAGCTCAGGAGAGCCATGCACAGCCCTCCTACGCTCTGCTTTCACTGGCAGAGGGCTGCAGGAGGTCGTTGCAGCTGAAAACGGAGCTTGGGAGGGGTCCGTTTTCGCTGGCAGAGGCACCACGGGCCGGTCCTTCGCTGTTTCCAGGGCGATCCCACAGGCCAGATCGAAGCACCCTGCAGGCCAGATTCGGCCCGTGGGCCTTGAGTTTGACACCCTGTTCTAAGTGACCATTGTTTTCTTTTTATGCTTGATAGCTTTTTCTTTTTGCATTGTTTTAAAGTATAGTTGGAGTCACATCTGAGAGATGGGCAGCCATAAATCCAAGTTTTTATATTCTTTATTTATTTGTTAAATTTGTGTTTTGTCCACCTCATTGTCAAGCAACTCTGGGTGGCTTATAAGTTGCTTTCTTCAGCTGTTGCTGCTGTCTCACTTGCTATTCCAGCTCGGGCCTCTTCCACTCCATTCCCTGCCCATCTGCCATCACTTCATTTCAGGCATCCAGCTTGGCTAGATTCTCAGGATCCCCCTCCAGTAACTCGCTTCACATGGAGACTGAAACAGCTTTGCCAAATCAGTCCTTCCATCCTCACCACCCTTTGCTTTTCTGTTTCTTTCTCATACTTATTATTCCCAATGGAGGATCTTGTCTTGTTTTCATAAGCTTTATCCAAATCAATTTGATTCATTCGCCTCACCGGTCTGAGCAGTATCATGACTGAGCCCCTCTGAGCAAATTAAGTCAGATGCCAGAATCTCTCCTCCCTCTTTTGTATCTTTCAGCTAAAATACAGCTTGGCTGGTGACATTCTGAAGCTCTCCCAAAGATGCTTTTTCAAGAGGCAACTGGACTTTCTTGTTTTTCTTTGAAGACGTTTCACTTCCACTATCGAGTCAGAGCTGAAGAGGTTTCTGGGATGAGAAGATCAGATGGGCCCTGACGCTTGGCTTCCTCAAGCCCTTGAAGATGTGGCTATGTCACCAGGCATGGAAACCCAGCTGTGTGATAGAGCCTGTGGAGTAGATTTGTTGAAAGCTGTTGCTTTTATGCCTTGGTTGCCAATTGTATATTTTATATGGTTTTTAATGTTTTTATATATTTACATTTCTTTTTTTTTTGTTTTCAATTACTTTAATCCACCCGGAGCCATGTATGTAGGATGGGCAGCTGTATAAATTGAACGAACGGATGAACAAACCAACAAACAAACAAATGAATGAATGAATGAATGAATGAATTTCAGAGCTTCAGAATGTCTATGGAGATTCTCACTCATCCAGGTCATGGTTTTTCTCTGAAGACGTTTTGCTTCTCATCCAAGAAGCTTCTTCAGCTCTGAGGTTGGAAGGGGGTGTTTTGGCACTGGCGAGGGCTGCAGATACCTTCATCCTTACATTGTTCTGCTTCTAGTTCTGCCAGTTTATTGTACCTGATGGCTGACTCTGTGGCTGTGAGGAGATCTAAAATTGGTAGCTGTTCTGGTGTTACTGCAAAATTCAGACCTTTGGCCAAAACGTTATTTTCTGCTGAAGAAGCTTCTTGGATGAGAAGTGAAATGTCTTCAAAGAAAAATCAGAAAGTCCAGTTGCCTCTTGAAAAAGCACCATGACCTGGATGACTAAGAATCTCCGTAGACATTAAGCTATGCACTTTGGGATGAACACACTTCGAATGGTGTGGGAATGTGAATGGATTTCCAGAAAAATTGCAGACTACAGGAACCATTTGCGCTTCAGTTTGAGATGAAGACAACACAGACTCATCCCCAACAGCCTGTGCCTGTGTTCAACAGTGAAGGGACCCAGGGCAGAAAACATGGCCTCAAGGACTCTCTGAAAGAATGCAAATGACCAATTGTCTGCAAGGAGTATAAATCCGTCAATTCCCCACCATCCAGTCAGAGCTGAAGAAGCTTCTTGTATGTGAAGTGAAGCATCTTTGCCTCCTGAAAAAGCACCTTTGGGACAACTATGACCTGGATGACTGAGGATCTCCATAGACATCCACCTGCTAAGCCATACATAGACTGTAGATTTCAGACCAGATTATGGCTAAATTCACAATGTGTGAATCCAGCTGATTTCTCATATCCTCAACAGTATACAGTCTATTCCTGCAGAAACAGTATACAGTCTATCCCTGAAGTCTACCCTTTCATTTCTCTGACACAGTACTATTTTTTAAAAATTTTTAAAATAATAACTTGCTCCCTCTGGATTTAATGTCTCTAAAACACAATCTGTCTGCTTCAAAACAGTATCCACCTTAAGTTTAAAATATGTTGGATGCAAAAAGCGAAATAACCATTAAATTAAAGCAAACAGAGACAATAAAGGCAAATCTTTTCTGCCAACTGGTGGTTGACCATGATATGAAACAAACCAGAAGTGGGGAATAAATATTGTGTGGGACTATTAACCTTACGAGAAAAAGAAGTTGGAAGTGACTAGGATCTCTTTCACACACACACATAGGTATGAAGACTGTGCTTAAACACTCAATCACAACAAAAATAACCAAGGTTATTACTTGTTAGCATGTTGAAGGAATTCAGCTGCTATCTCCTCATCTGCTCTCATTAAACATGCTGTATGAAGTTGGTTTATTTAGGTTAAATTTAATATGCCGTATGACTCCAGCCATTGGTTTATTCATTCAATCCTTATTAAACAAACTATGGCCTACTTGGCTGTAAACGTTTGAGTGGCTACAGATCAAGAGTTTAAGCAGTTTGACTTTTACTGTAACTATTGTTAAATAATTAGGAGTGAGAAACATAATTGCTAAATAATTGGAAGCCAGCTGCTGAGATGCTGCGTTAGACATCTTTTACTGTGATTAAAATAAGCATCCAATTTCAAGTTTGTGGGATAACCATGATTTGATGATAACCATCTCAATAATGGTTAGAATTTACCTCATGTATTAAGCCAAATAAGACAGACCACATTATTGTTTTAGCACTATGTATGAGTGCAGATGGGTGGAGATTGAAGAGAACATGAGTTAGTTACAAGTAGACATAATATTTTACTTCCAGTAATCAGATTTTATTATTTTCTGTTCCAAAAACACAAGCAATACATATGACAGTTTGCAAATGTAATTTGCCAGACAGAGCAGTGAACAAAGAAAAAGTTAGGTATGCCTGGGATGCAAGCAAAGTATCGGTCCAATCGCTGTCAACTTTTTTTTTAATGTATTATTAGTTTCCAAGCCCAGATGTCAGCCAGGGCTCTCTTAGACCACAGGCGAAGATAGGGAAAAAAATGTAACTCAGGCAGCAAATGGGGACCTGCAGCTTAACAGACCAGGCTTTTACAAGCCTAAGCAGAATTTTATCATCTTGTCCACTTGCCAGTATTTTAGGCACAGGAGATGTGAGCCAAAAGAAAGAAATCTTCCCAACCATCCACTTGTGTTTTGAATTTGTACAAGTGAACTCAGCTAAATTCTCAATGTGACATAGAACCAGACAATATCCAGAAGGAGAAGGGCAGTAGCTCCAACCACTAGCAATCTACTCCCACGTTTTAGGGTCCCTTGTGAGATCTGAATTGGGGAAAAGGTTTGTGTAACTATGTCAATAAATAGAGATAAAGGAGACTTGGAACAAACTCAGGTTCTAGGGAATTGTCAACCCTTTGAGGTTGTCCGGACAAGAAGCACAAACCACGAGTAGTAATTACCAGTGTCTTGCAATGTGCATTGGAGAAGGAATGGGGGGGGGGGGGGAAGAGAATCACGACCGGATTACCACTGTTTCTAAGGGAGGAG
>JANHFL010000279.1:374926-387976 GCA_032468155.1 Oxyrhabdium leporinum
TTTCTCCCTTCTTCTCTTTGTCACGAGTCTTAACCCCAAACTGTTTTTTTCCTTGCTCGTTCTCTCTCCTGCTAACCCCTCTGCTTTAGCTTTTTCCAGCTTAAGAGTTGTACTGGATGCAGGAAGAGTTCTTTGGGGCTCACGGTGTTGTGTGAACCCAGCCGATTTATTGTTCAGAAACTGAGTTAACTTAGTGGCCAAGTTATAAATTCAGCCACAAGGTGTTCCTTTGTTTTTTTTCCCTTAGTGTCTTCATTGCAAAGCAAGATTTGCCCCAGTTGTTATCTTTTCTGCTTATAGCTTCCCCCTCATTCTCAGAGCCCCTCAACATTTGCTGTTCTAACTTTAGTGGGTTTTTTTCACCTGTGATCCTCCTTCATGCCTATGCAACCACTTGCACACGCCTAAACAGTTTTCATGTTACTGTTCTTTCTTCTCCACAGCAACCACTTCCTGCATCCTTGAGGTGTTAAATAGTAATACTAAGTGTGATATCAGCTATGGTAAGGTTGAGACTATCAGGAGCATGTATTAATGTTGTTAACAGGTTTATACAGGCTATCTAGAGCAAATAGACAGACAGACAGAAATATGATGGTTATGGCATTGGTCTAAGACTGGAGAGACTGAGATTCAGGTTTTCCCTCTCCCTTGGAAACTGATTTCCACATTGTAGACTAGTCACTGCTTCGTTCTAATGAATCTCACAGGTTTGTGGTTGTGGAAACGAAGGAGGAATACTATGTAAACTGCCTTGACATTCTAGTGAAAAGGCAGATTTATATCTAATGTAAATAAAAAAGAATAACTGATTTTATTAATTTTCTAGAGCTGATTCCTCACGTTTGTGGGCCGGTTGCTCCTTAACTTTTTTCCCTTCTGCTATATAGGCAGGCTTGGTTCACTTTTTTTAGTTGGCATTTTTCCGCTATGCTTGCACACTTGGTTTTTTTAATGAACAATTTATAGTTGACTTGGAAAATATTGGCAGTATTAATGAAGATATATTATGGGTGATGTTTTCTTAGAAAATAATAAATGTAATAAATAGGGGAAGTATGCATAAAAATTGTATTTAAGAAGGAGGGGAGCTACCCATAGTGCATGTACATGTACAACTACCAGTGATAAAGGTGTCAGTTTTGTAAATTGGTGTGACAGTTATACAGAAACATGCTAATGTAATCAAATGTGTGGAATAATACATTTTATTGGTTGCAATTGTAAGCCACAAGGATAGTTATAGAAAAGTTGTTTTTAATGCTACATAATCTTGTAAAGTAACTAATAATAATCAATAAAATAGCAATAGCACTTAGACTTATATATCACTTCACAGTGCTTTACAGCCTCTCTAAGCGATTTATAGAGTCAGCATATTGCCCCAACAATCTGAGTACTCATTTTACTAACCTCGGAAGGATGGAAGACTGACTCAACCTTGAGCCAGTGAGAATTGACCTGCCGAACTGTAGCCGGCAGTCAGCAGAAGTAGCCTGCAGTACTGCCTTCTAACCATTGTACCACCACGGCTCATATGCTTGATTTGCTATGGGAAGACTTACGAATCTCTGTATTGTTTCAATTATTTCTTTGATAGAAGCAACTCTTCAGGAGAATACACATTTCTACAAAAACTGTATGTGGTAAATGCCATAATATAATATCTTGCTCCCAATCCTAGGGGCCCAATTTGGATGGAAGGCTGAGTCAACCTTGAGCTGATGATAAAACTAAAAGTAAACTGTAAAACCATCTACTTAGACAAAAATATTCAATTAATACTTGGTACCCAGTCAAAATTTAGAGGAAGTAGTAAATTAGAGAGACTTTTTAAAGAATAGAATTCCAAAAGTCATTGGCTAGGTTTTTTGTGTGTGTTTGTGTGTTGAGTTAATTTTTTCCACTATGTGGCAACATCCATGCAGTTTTCTTGGCAACATTTTTAAAAGTGGTTGCTATTGTCACTATTTGCAGACGGAGAGAGAGTGAATGGCCCAAAATCATCCATTGGCTCTTATCTAAGGCAGGACAAGAATTCAGTCTCTCAATTTCCACGCTGGTGCCTTTAACCACTACAACCAAACTAGTTTTCAGCTAGATTCATACACTGCACTGTATGATACAGTTTGCTTGTAGCATTTTATATCATCTCAATCCAACTAATATAAATCATAGTTAAACAGTTTATGGCTTAGTGGTGTATTGATCAAAATCGGGAGGCAGAACTTTATTTTTCTGTAGTTAAAGGAATAATGAATAAGGTTTTATCTCTAGGATATAGTTTTGGGACATGGGGAGAACTTGACATGTGTTAAAGCAATTTTCAGATGCCTTGGATTAAAGCCATTCTGAGCTTTAAATGTTCTTATGAAGTGACTTTATAATCATATATGCATGACGTTGGCTTTTTATAGGTAGGTATGTTACATTATTTCTCCACTTTTTTATAGTGTTCAGAGTCATTTTCATGGTTGAGTGCATAACTTTAATTCTACTGAGTAGTTACCGTAATACAGTAGGTAGCAATGGCTAGATCTCACTTCCCCCAGAGAAATGTATAAGTGATAAACGTTGCAAAACTGGAGACAGTCAGTCATGGCCAGTGCAACTACCTGAAAATAAATGACAACATAGAAGTATGTGTTCTGTGACTGTTAAAACCCTTCATGTGAATAAAGAAATGATTAACGTCAAGAGATGAATAAAGTCATTTCAGCCAGGAATGAACCAGATCCTACTTTTGTTACATGGAGGAGAAGGAATGCAAAAATGCTTCTCTGAAAATCCACACAAATTTGTACCATGTAAACAGATATATTAAAGTGCAGGAACTATCAAAAGAAGAGTTACCTTCCCTTATAACTATTTTTATGTCTGTGCTGGCCATAGAGGAGAATTTTACCTTTTGGTAACTTGGTTTCTTTAATACAAAACAGGAAGGCCTGTTTTGTATTAAACCTATAATGTGTATTTCATTTTGGTTTGACCTATTGGGCAAACCCACCTTTTTCTATATGGAAACCATGGGTTTGGACCAGGATATATATTGCTACCCAGTTGTGGTTTATTCAAGAAATTATGGTTATAATAATATATGAGTGCATCTGTTAAAGGTGTTGATGCATTGAAAATGAAAAGCATAACCTTGTGGTTATGTGGTTCCATCCTACATCTTAAGGGAATTCAGACACTCCAGTGCTCTACTGTCAGTTTTTAAATTACTGTTACATGAATCATTTCTGGTTTTTCATCCTTGATATTGGATGATCATCTGCTTCCATTATGGAATAATACTATAGTGGAAAAGAGGTGGAGTGTATAGATTGTAGTTTATTTGTATTGTGCAGACTTTGAAAACTTGTTGGGAATTGCATATGTATGGTAAGAACAGTTATCTGAAATAGTAGAGAGATTTGTTTGGAAATAGAGTTACTTCTTTTGCAAAAATTGAGTACAGGAGGGAAAGAGTTTCTGTCCATAGTAAAATGATCTAATAACTTGCTTTAAGATCAAATGAGATATTGAAGTTTGGGGGATAATGATGGCAACTTCTGAAATATTTTTTTAAGTTGATAATATTGAGTATATAATATGTTCTGGAGAAGAGTTAATAACTTCGGATTCACTGTTAACTTATTTTATAGGATAAGATACATTTGTCTGCCTAGTAGTCTCCAGAGGAGCTTTTGTTTAATATAATTGCCAGAGAAACACTGAAAAAATCTTTTTCCTGAATTGCTGCAGGTTCCTAATTGTTAATTGAAAATCTCTGTTCTGTTATACTGGAATGGTATATTTACAAATCAATTATTGCTTCATAATAAAGATTCAGTTGTAAAAATGATAACACTTTCCCTGCATCTAATCTAATATGTTGTCAGTTGAAAATATTATTTTTAACTGTTGAAATTTGCTGCTTAAAATGAGAACTCACAGAAAGCCTGCTTTAAGGCTTACTGTTGTAGCCAAGTAGGAGGCCTTAACTTTAATCTTAAACCATATTTTTATTTTAGGTCATATTTTCTTTCCTTGCAGTCCGTTGTATTGCCTAACTAGGGTTTAATGGTTGTCCTATTATTAAGCAACCATTAATCCTTCAAGAAAACAATATACAGCAGTGTGCAAGGGCAGCTGTAAAACAAGGCAGTACCTATAATAATACTTTTTTTTCTAATCTGCTTGGTGCCTCTTTTGAAGAGCTGGGGGTGAAGTAAGTTTTCCGTACTCTGTGCAGTCCTGATCACTGTTGATTTGTTACTGTTTGTAAAAAAAAAAGTGCTACCTGTCACAGAGGTAGCTGGATGAATATTTTAATTACACTCAGCTGTTTATATCTGTTGTGTGAACATAGTGAATCAAAGTATGAAGATTAAAAAAACTGCCAGAAACACACAGCAAAGAAATGACAAAATCTTCTTTTTTGAATACAGTAATGTAATTCTCAGACAGGTTCTGCACATTCAATGTTATCATCTATCCTATCTAAAGAACAGCAACCATATGCTTCCTTTTAAATACAATTTGTTTTAGATGGAATCCATCTCTAGGTAATTTGACCTTGTAGAACTGGTTCACACATAATAGCAGTCTTTATTTTGCTATTATTTGAATAAGGTTTCCCTTGTAATATAGTACAGTATGTTAACCATTTATAATTGTCCTCCAGAAATTATTTAAAGATCCAACTATAATTTACGGTCCTGATTTGAAACTGGTTTTAGAAGCACATGGAAATTATATTATGCTGAAAGACTGACACAAATAAAGGGACTTTGGGGTTAATCTTACTAATACAAACTAAGAAATTGTGTTGAAGTCTAAGATGGTTATCTCAACTGAGAGACAAAGGGGGACTATGTAGGTAGTATATACAGTTTGTATATAATAAATATCTTTTTCGTATGGGACATGAAGATGTGCTTTTTTCTTTTGGACTGAAGAGCTGATTCTTCACTCTTGCATGAACAACCATATAAAAAAGCACTTTTAAAAATATTCTGTCATTTCTCAAAAATTGGATATGCTTTGGTACATCTATTCTGATATATATATAATCATATCAAATGTTACATTTTATTTGTATTAATGTACAAACAATTTGGATTTGAAGACACTTTAAAATGGCGTATTCTAGTATTAAAAATGAAATAAAAACAAACATCATTATTTGAACAGGATAGAAAAAGGCCAACAAATTCATCAATGACCAGGTAGTTATGGAGTTATGATGGCAATTGGGATCAGGATTGCCATTGCTAAGTAATACAATCATAAAGTACAATGTCGTGTGACTGCTTTGTATAGTGACAATTCCAGCAATCCTGGTTAACATAACCCCAAAGAAGTCGGAGTCCCACCTAACAAGTGTAGGGATGACTCTGGTTAGTGGAGGAGGACCTGGGAATGCTGGCACAGGCCATGCTTGGGGGGTGGGGTACTGCTGTCAAGAGGAAAAGAAGGAACGACTTGTGACCTTCCCTGCCACCTTCCCTATTGACTTTGCTGGTGACTATTTATTTATTTATTTGTTTATTTATTTGTTTATTTATTTATTTATTTATTTAGTGACCATGTGACTGCAACTCCCTGAAATTTTGTAATCATGAGTGAGTGAGTACCCTGTTTGCAATCCTGTGCCACCAAGGTGTAATGGCCAGAACTTTGAAGATGAGTCTATGTCTCTTTTTGTAGCTCCACCATAACTGATCAATGAACAAATGGAGATAAACTGAGGACTACCTATATTGGAATTTTTTTATCAGGATCCAAAAGGAATAGAAAAGAAGATACAGTGGCATCCAAGAAAGGGAATGTTACAAAGTATCCAAATGAGAAAGCTGAAATTATATAGGATCTTCTGCTTGAGCAGGGGGTTGGACTAGAAGACCTCCCAGGTCCCTTCCAGCACTTGTTATTCTGTTATTCCGCTTTAACTTGCATAATGTAATCATCAACAGCTGCTGATTGTGATTGATTCTGAATGAAACCAAGAATCTGTAAGTATAGCAATGCTTGATGAATAACTGTTTATAAAATTGTTTCAAATAAGCATTTAAGTATTTGTACATATGGTTACATGGTAAAATCTAAAATAAATCTAAAACATGATTGGTTGTTTATGATAAAGCATAGACTTTCAGGCTGGACAGTGTCCACTCAGCTGCATTGGGAGTTACCAAAAAAGCTTTGATGAATATCTGTAACTGAGAGGAGGCTTTGCTAAAAATGTGTAGTAAATGTATGGAACTCCCTGGCTTGGAGCTAGCTTATTAAATGGACCTGTGTAAAAAGCTCAGTAGAATTTGCTGCACCAAGAAGCTGTTTATCTTATTTTGCCTTTGCCTCATTGGAGTGAGAATTAAGTGTTTGATCTGATCATCAGAAAAAATATAGCTGTACAATATATTTTTACAACATGATAAGACTCTAAATGCAGATAAATAACTTCAGCTATTGTTCTAATAATAATTAAAATGATAAAGAATGAAATTATTGTTGACTGTTTTAGCTTAGTTCCTATTTTTTCCTCTGGTTGATTATGACTTTATAGATAGAATATGCATTTTAGCTCTTAAATTGAAAAACATTGTTTGATATAATCTTTTTCTGCAGTTTAATCTATACCTCTTAACAGACTTCTCAATATGTTGTTTTAATACGGTAGTAGTAATTCATATCCTCCAGTAATGTGAATTAAATTTTTAGTGATAAGTACACTTCTGGGTTTATATTGTGAACTGAGAAGTTTATTTCAGGCAAACAAAGATTACTGAAGTGATAGCGAATGCATGGGTGATGGACTGTTTATATACTCATGATTTCCAAAGGGAAAACATTTTCTATCTTCCATTCCTTTCCCTAAATTTGTCTCTCAAACTTATTTTAGATCCACAGGAGGATGCCTGATTCCTTTTACAGTTATAACATATATCTCTCTCTCCTTCCATCTCTCTTTTTCTCTCTCTTGAGATATTTCCTTTAGATTGAGAGGGATAATTCATTATTGATTTCTCAAAGCTTGTTAGATTTGAGTTGAATCATGTAAACAGAGACAAATTGTGACTCAATCTCTTAGTTATTGTATTTATTCTATTTTTAAAACTGATCAGAATATTTCCTTATTTTTAGTGTGTTATAAAAATATCTTATGCTATAAAGATTGTGATCTTTCTGTGACTTCAACTGAATTGTCTGATATTTATAAAATTCTGGGTTTACTATTAAAGTTATGACAGATACTCTCTTTCGATGCTGCATAGTGCTTTTTCCATACTTGAAATATAGCTTTTATGGATATATTTGCATTGCCCTTTAAATAAAATTTTAAGGGGAAAATGGGTTATGGATCTTACTAAGTCTTGTATGTTGTTATATCTATATTTGCTGTTTATTAGATCTTTCACATCTTTTTGTAGTTCTGCTTGCTTTTCCAGAAGGGCTTTAGCAATATTCACTTCAGAATTTAATGTAGCCAGTTTTGACACTGTCAGCATGCCAAGCACAGAGGGATAGCTATTGCTTTTAAAGTGTATGTTCAGGATAAATGTTTATTCTGTGCCAAGGAAGTACAGTTTCTTATGTGGGTAACAAACTTTTATATGCATGAATTGTTCTAGCTAAATAATACAGCCTTTCTTTCAAATATTGTGATTGTAATTACTGTTCTTTTTTTTCTTTTTTTTTACAAACACTGGGAAGTTTGAGAATAGGTAAACAATGCTAGAGCTATTGAGAGAGGATATGAAATCATGTAGAAAATTAGTCCTAGCAAATCGCCTAGCAAATCGCCAAAAACCTGGAATAACCTAAGATCCCAAATCTGTTTTTTTAAAGTAAAAATTGCCTAGGGTATTTATAACTATTTAAGACACATGTTACATTGCACTTATAGATTTAGTTCATGATCAGAACAAAAAATACAGTGCCTTTATATTTAAAGCATTAGGTATTTTTTCTATTGAATAATTTAAAATTGGGCACACAGTAATTTGGGAATGAGCTGAAGAATGCTTTGAGGTTGTTTGAAAATATTCTATGCGAACACTGTCAGAAATTCCAATTTTCGCTTATGAATTAATATGACAGAATTTTTGGATTTTTATTTTAAAGCAACTTTCTTTGGTATTTTCCAATGTATTGAAGTTTAACAATCTTAAACTAGAACAACTAATAGTTGTGCAGAAAGGGCATTATAGAATTGATGCCAGCACATCTGAATTGTGCCTACTTGGAGAAGGAAGCAAATACAGATAGTCCTCGATTTACGACAATAGAGCCCAAAATTTCTGTTTTTAAGTGAGACATTTGTTAAGTGAATCTTGTCCCATTTTATAACCTTTGTTGCCACAGTTGTTAAGTGAATCACAGTTGATATGTTAGTAACTCAGTTGTTAAGTGAATCTGGCTTCCCCATTGACTTTGCTTATCAGAAGGTTGCAAAAGGGGATCATGTGACCTTGGGACACGGCAGTGGTCATAAATATGCCAGGCATCTGAATTTTGATCACATGACCCTGGAGATGCTGCAAAGGTTGCAACTGTGAAAAATGGTTATAAGTCACTTTTTCCAGTGCTATTGTAACTTTGAACAGTCACTGAATGAACTGATTTAAATTGAGGACTACCTGTATTCAGATTGTTTCTTTTTAACCTAGATTAGTATTTCTTATTCTGTAGCATTTTAAAATAAAATATATGTCCTATGGTCCTTGTAATAAAGATTTAAGATAGTTCTCATAATAGTTGCTTTGGAGATTTTAAAAGAATGTTATTGTCCCAGATGTTTGATGGAACTCACAAATATGCTTGCTTATTGGTAGTTTTCTTAATGATTCAATTCAGTTTGCACAGGCCTATTTAAATGAAAAGTATTCTTATGTTAGAAAGAAACAAGAGTATTTATACTTTTTTGTGACCATCTAATACAGGGGCATCAAACTTGATTTCATTGAGGGCTGCATCAGGGTTGTGTTTGACCTCTGGCTGAAGTGGGCGTGGCCAGCTTGATGTCACTTGTGTTGGGGGCGCCTATGGTGGTCCAAGCGCTGTGCCAGAGAAAACGGGCTCCTGAGCTCCATTTTCACCTGCAATGGCCTCCTGCAACCCTCTGCCAGTGAAAATGGAACACAGGAGGGCCTCTGTTTTCACTGGCAGAGGCACTGCAGGCCAGTCCTTTGCTGTTTTCAGGGTGGCCATGCGGACCAAATCTAAACACCACACTGGCCGGATCTGGCCCACGGGTCTTGAGTTTGACACTCCTGATTTAATACATCAAAGTGAAACTCTGTTCATCACTGATTTATACTCTGTGATCCTTTCTGCTGTTTGTTATATGGGTTCCACGGCATGGGGACAGATGAAAATGAATGAATAATTGAAATAGTGGGTTTTTTTAATTTCTATAGTAAGCTTTCGAACACCGGTGACATCCAAAAACTATGATTTGTTGAAAAGTCAGAAACGAGACTGAGTAAATCTTGAAGGCAACAAAGTTGTCATTATTTGTTTGGTGATTTTTCCTCCCTGTTAATTTGCTATTGCCTTGACTGGTAACTACTACCAAGCTGAATCTTTGTTAATGTCTGCAAACTCACACTCGGTAAGTCATTCCTCGTCTCTTGGTTATACTATGAAACTATGGCCAATCTCTGAAATACTTAGACCACCCAGGTGGTTGACATGATCATTCCTAAACATCCTCTTTCTTCTAGAAGAGCCTAAGCAGCACTTGGTTTATCATAGAGTTCAAAGCAATAAAATAGTTAATTGATGGCTGGAATGGAAGTGGAGGAACTATCAGGAAGAATTGGATTGAACATGGTATCCAACCCTGAAATCCTACTCCCTCCCAGCAGATAATGTGAAAAAGGCATACTTCTGTGCCTACGTTGTATCCACACAGAATTGACAACGATGCTTTCCATATTATATGGCATCTCATCCATTGAGGGGTTGGCAGACGAGAGCCAATACAGAGGCTCTCTGTGAGAGTTTTCAGTATTTTGAAGACAAAATGTATTACATTCATACCAATTTCAATTCCTGGTCTTAGGGAGGTGACCTCAACAACTGCTTGTTATGTTCAAATAAATTATTTCCACTTGTAGATTTCAGGGTTATGGAAAAGTTTGCCAGTTTGTTTGTTGCCCCTCCTGGGAGATTAAGTAGCAGATGAATGCTGATCCTTTGTTTAAGGAAGTGATTAATGCTTCCTTAAGGAGATGATTGATGCCTTCCTAACCAACTAATAAGTTAGGATTATAACTTGCCCTAAGCAGGGCATATTTGCTACCAGTTTAGGGCAGGTTAGATATTCCATTCTTGCAAGATGATTTGAAGAGTGGTGGTCTCTTGGCTCCAGACACACTTGTGTAACACTGATAATCTGGACCCATTTGAATTGGGATTTCATCTGTCTGAGAAATATTTGAGGAGCTGTCTCTCCCCAATGAGAGAGCCTGGCCCCATTCACTCCAGCAGAAGAGGCAAGCTACAGATCCCATCTGCTTAAGAATTCAAGCAGGCGGGTTCAAGGAGAAGAGGCAGTGGTTAGAGTGCTGTATTGCAGGCCATTTCTGCTGACTATCGGCTGCCTGCAATTTGGCAGTTCAAATCCCACCAAGCTCAAGGTTGACTCAGCCTTCCATCCTTCCGAGGTGGGTAAAATGAGGACCCAAATTGTTGGAGGCAATAGGTTGACTCTGTAAAACTGCTTAGAGAGGGCTACAAAGCACTATAAAGTGGTATATAAGTCTAAGTGCTATTGCTATTGCTATTATCCTATGAAACTAACAATAACAACAAACAACAAAACAGATTAGATGGGGTGGGGTCAACTGTCCCCAAGAGTTCAGCAGATCTATGATGATTTTGTTTAAAATTGATTTTCCTGAAAAAAAGTATTTGGGGGATATGTATATTCATCAATTAGGTTTTGTTAATCTGGTTTTAGCGAATTATATTAATCCAGGCAAAAAGTAATTGCTTCTGAATCAGGATTGCAACTGACCCCTCTTCAAGAATGTAAAACTTTCACTGTAGACAGTTCATGAGGATGCACATCTTATTCCTGCTCCTGGATATCCCTATATAATAATCTCAGTCCCATAGAAGACAATCTGTATAGGTCTGAGGGGTCCTTCCTGAGCTTGGTTGTTTTCTTGAAGATGTTTCATTACCCACACTAGGTAGCATCATTAGTAATGATGATGACAATAATGATGATAACTGATGCTTCAATACTTCACTTTGTGAGGTGTTTTAGGCCTCATGAAATTTTGACCTAGATCAATGATCTTTCATGGAAGAATATGACTTCTGCACACATTCATCTTTTTGAGGTAAAATAATAGAGACGCTCAGATCAGAGTTAGGAAGTAGATCTAGTTTTGAGATGTGCTTCACTCAAATTTTAATGATGAATTAGATGGATTTTTGGAGTTCCATACCTCAATAATTGCTAGTGGATTCTGGCATAGAAAGAATGAATGTGAGGTAGAAACTATATATATAATATTCTAGAATGACACTCTCAGAAATTGACAAATCCATTTTTATAATGGGCCTGTTCACAACTTCCTTTTTTGCACTTTCCTTTAAAGCAGACATATTTCCTCTTATTTCTAGCTCTTTTGCTTGCTTTCTCTGAATTCCAGTTCTCTTGTTTTAAAAGTGTTCACCAAATTAAGTTTTGGATCATTCATAATAGAATTCTGACATTTGTTTTGATATAGCAACTTGCTAGTTACTATTTTGTCACCATCTATATGTCCAGGGAATACCTTGTGAGAACCACAACTTGTCCATTTTACTTGTAAGTAAAGGCATACAATAAGAAACATTAAAATAAACTCTATAGTATCATCTCCTGTATCAATATCTTTAAAGTTTATGGGCGGGGAAATATAAAACTAAATATAAAACCAACTCCCCAAAATCAAAACTTGAATTTTGGGGGCAAATTGTTGTCCTCCAAAATGTAAATTACCATGAAAGAACATGTGTATTTCCTGAAAATTATGAATTGAACAATGAATCTACAGTACAAATGCTCATGTCTTAAGCCATTAATTCCTTTGAATTCTGGGACAAGTTATTTCAATTGGAATTGAATCCGATTTTGTGTTGTCTGTTCAAAAACAACTCTTTAAAAATTTAGCACATGGCTGTGAATGCCTTGTATTCATAATGACTGTGCATTTAGAAACATTTAGAACAATGATTCAAATGACATGAAAGAACATAAAAGTAATTCTACCTTTCTAATTAATAATCCTTTAAAAGAACAGTCACCTGAGGTTAATGCTTCCAGTTCAAATGAAGCTTCATTTCAAAGAAATTAATTCAACACCATTCTACCTAAATAGAATAATGCACATCATATCTATTTTCCCCAATTGCTGCTTGACAATACATAACAGTACATTGTTAATACATGCCAACTTTATTTAAACTGTTTTCCTCTCTCTGTGCAAAGGACTTCAAAAGGATTTGAACTTCTTTGTATTTAATCATCACTGGAGAGAATTCAAATGATCCTTTCTGGTGTTGGTCCCTCTCACTCTCTTTGAAAGGTTCCCGATGATTACAAAGTGTTTTTCAAGTGGTAGCATGAAGATTTGTAGACTTCAATTTCCAGAATTTCTAGGAATGCTGGCTGAAGAATTCTGGGAGTTGAAATCCACATGTTGTAAAGGTGCGAATAGTTATTTATATCTGTTAAATCAGTGTTTTTCAAGCTTGGCAACTTTAAAATTATGTGGATTCCTAGGCTGGTGAATTGAAGTGAGTGAGTTGAATCCACATACCTTAAAGTCCACACATCTGAAAGACACTGATTTAACAGATACATAATAGGCAGAAATAGACTCTTGAAATGGCTTTTCCTTTTGAATTTTGTCATGGCAGATGGTGAAATTTTTTATATATATAAATCTGTCTTCCAACCTAATTTTATATTTGCATACTTTACATTTTTGATAGATAGATAGATAGATAGATAGATAGATAGATAGATAGATAGATAGATAGATAGATAGATAGATAGAT
>JANHFL010000279.1:388076-402641 GCA_032468155.1 Oxyrhabdium leporinum
ACTCAGCCTTCCATCCTTCCGAGGTGGGTAAAATGAGGACCCAGATTGTTGGGAGCAATATGCTGACTCTGTAAACCTGCTTAGAGAGGGCTGTAAAGCACTATAAAGCAGTAAATAAGTCTAAGTGCTATTGCTATGGCCCCATCCCTGTGGAATAGTCTATAGCACCGGAGGTTAGAACTGCTCCTACCCTTTTGGCCTTCCTGAAGAGTATGAAAACTTGGCCTGGGGCCCTGGGAGGGGCACTCTTGCTGGCGGTGGCCGACAGGATAAGAAGACCTCATCCCTGTCCTGTCCATCTCTTGGTTCTGGTTTCAGTACAGTTCTATAATCAAAAACTGAGTAATTTTCATGTTTTCACATTTTAATTATTTTTTATTTATTTTATAACTTGTAAGCTGCCCAGTGTCTCCTTATAGGAAAGATGAGTAGCGTAAGCATCTAATAAATAAATCTAAGGTAAGATATTGAGACTAGAATATGGTCACATAATGCAAGTAGTCCTTGACTTACTGTTGTCGTGGTTGTTAGCCATTCAGTTGTGTTCAACCCTCAGTCACTCTATGGCTCAGCACTCTCCCTGCTTCTCTGTCTCACACTGCCTCCTTCAGATCCACCATGGTTGTCCCAGTATCATCCTTTATAGTGTCCAGCCAACAAGTATTAGGACGGCCCCTTCTCCTTATTCTGCTGATCATTCCCATAAACTTTTCAAGGGAATCACAGTGCCAATGCTTGGTAATATTTTTGGTGGGGTTTGGTCTAGGACTTCTTTGTTGTTTTTGTACTACGTGGGATACGTAATAATTGTCCCCAGCACCAGTTCAAAGACATCCACCCTTCTCTTATCTGCCCTTTTTGGAGTCCCAAGTTTTGTAGCCATAAGTAGCAACTGGAAAAATTATTGCGTTAACTAATCTGCATTTGGTTGTGAGGCTAATGTCTTTAATCTTCCAGATATTATTCATGCTGGACACTGCAGTTCTTCCGAGAGCTATATGCCTTCTGATCACAGGGCTGCAGTCACCATTTTGGTTGATTTTAGAGCCCAGGAAGATGAATTCCTTTACTGTTTCAATGGTCTCATTGTCAATTTGTACTCTGACCTGTATGTTCTCTGCAACTGTCGTTATCTTTGTTTTCTTGATGTTAAGGTGCAATCCAAATTTTTCATTTTCATCTTTGACTCTCAGGATTAGCCACACCAGATCCTCCTAGCTGTCTGCAAGCAATGCTGTATCATCTGCATATTGGAGGTTATTGATATTCCTATCACTGATTTTAGCTTGATTCCTCCAAATGTGCATTTCTCATAACTATTTCTTGACTTACGACTGGTTGTTTAATAACTGTTTAATGACTGTTCATAGTCATACCAGCCTTGGAAACTTGAACGGCTTAAAACATATGGTTTATTCCTTACTTGTTCATTTGAGGTCTGTTCCTCCAGCAAGGTACCTGAAATCTCATAAAAACACTAGTGAATACCGGGGTTCTCACAACCAATCTCTCCAGTGGAACATGGAGAGGACCTGGTCCTCTTGGGTGTGGTGAGAGACCTGGGCCCTCTTTCTGCCCTACCATGCCCAGGAGGCCAAGGACCTCACCCCAGCGGTCCACTTAATGACTGTAACTGGGAGAGCTGGAATTTTGATTGAGTGAAGCAGTCACATGACATCTCTGATAACAACCACTTCACTATGCAACTGCGATTCAGGGTCCAAATGTGGCCCACTTTCTCTCAGCCCAACCCACCTCACAGAGTTGTTGTGAGGAAAAAGAGGAGGAAGGAGTATTAAGTATATTCATGTTGAGTTACTTAAAAAGTAATAAAGGTGGGATAAAAAGCAAATAATAGATATTTTATTTATTTTTTTACATTTATATGTGGATGTCTGTATTTAAAACCGTAATGTAGGGTTTTTTCCCCTTCAGAATTATTATCTTTACAAAAATGCAAATTTGTCTCAGCAAATAGCAATGTCTGACTGATATTGTCTGGACTAAGGTTAAGTACAATAGAGGAAACATCTATCAGACATTTCCAGCACAATAGGCTGTAGCCCAGTGCGAGGAAAAAAGAAACAGGGAATGCCAAATCAGTACTGTTTTGTTACCAAGATGTATGGATAAGCCCATAGATATACTAGAAGTGGATCTCAGATCAAAGGCATATTTACCTTTTTGTATGCAAATATATTCAATAACCAATTGATCAGTTAAGTAGCAACCTTGATGTACTTTTTTTGGAAATCAGTTCCATGATGTCAGAAATGCTTATTCTAAATGCATAGGGTTGTTTGGTTTTGAATGGCATTTCTATAAAATATTTTTCCTATTTTGAGTTGAATTATTGTATTGATGAGTAGAGATGTTGTTTACAGATCATCATGGAGAAAATTTATCTGTGTAATCTCTAAAAGTTGACACTGATTTGATGGCACATAATCAAAACAAGAAATGTGGCTTACAACATATTGTCAGTCATAATGGCATTTCTGTTTGAACAGTTCCCTCTGTATTTCCTGCCTGGAGGGAAGTATTCTGAATATATTCATCCTTATCTGATAGTGCAGCCATGAATTAGTGACATTTGTCATGTATGGCCCTGTCTTATATAATTCAGAACTTAATTGTAA
Organism: Oxyrhabdium leporinum; assembly: GCA_032468155.1. Taxonomy (NCBI): domain Eukaryota; kingdom Metazoa; phylum Chordata; class Lepidosauria; order Squamata; family Cyclocoridae; genus Oxyrhabdium; species Oxyrhabdium leporinum. The sequence goes on from JANHFL010000279.1 coordinate 390,716, forward strand.
ATTCATTATGTGAATAAAACATGTTGGAACAATTATCTTGCTTTAAAAATAACTTTTGTCAGTTTGAGAATTACAATAATTCTAATCTTCCAATTGTCTAGGATTAAAGAGCCCCATAATGCTGTCAGCCCAGGTGTTCACAATAATGAATCAGCTGTTTTAAGTTCCTGATCTGCCGAGTCAGCCACTTTTGTTGCTGACATAATATAGAGCATGAAGTAGAATTAGCAAGATTTCTGCAGATCAATCTGGTTTAGAGCAAGTTCTGAAAGCTTTGGAAATAGTGGGTTTTAATATTAAGAGGAAGGCTTTGTGAGTAGAAACATACACTGTTGTGTTCCAAACTAGAATAAGCCTTATGGAGGTCTGCTTTATACAACATGATGACTTCAACATACATAGGTTGTGAGTCTGAGAGTTATTTACGAGAGATGGACAGGAAAGAATTGAGTTTCTGTTTACCATTTTTGTGCAACACACTGTGTGTGTGTGTGTGTGTGTTGTGTGTGTTGTGTGTGTTGTAAGTAGCATTTATACTTGGTTATTTAAGAAGGACATCAATCTTGACTTAAAAAAACATAACATAATGCAAATAGATAGACTAAGATAGGAAACAGAAGACTAGATAATATTACAAGGTGAGATTAAAAAAAACTTCCAAAATAAATATGGTGGATAAAAGATAGTTAAAAGAGTATTGGTTCCACTAAATATGTTACCTCAAACTAGTATTTATAACATCAAGCCTTTGTGTAAATGTCAAATTAACAGTGAGCAAGTTTTCGTATGGCTCTTTTAGTTCTACATCTTTCCTTTTGATCCATTTGTTTTTAAGCTGAGGGCATCAATGAACATTCCAAATAAGATCTCTCTGCAAAAGAAGAATATTTTGTCTTACCACTACTATTAAAATATTTGTTCATTATTCCATCTTTATCATCTTAATGGTGAAAAGATGGAAGAAATGAAGAAAATGTAGATTGGTGGAAAATAGAGGAAATAATCACTTGGAATTCTTTGGAATTCTGTGAACAGGTTAGATCAGCTGAATGATAGAAACCTCATTTAATACCATGGAAGGGTGCTATTTGCTTATCATACCATTATGTCATATAGAATCAACCTTCAATAATTCTTAGTGTTGCTCTGAAAACTGTATAGTAAATTAAGCTGAAATTGCCTATTGCAATCATTTTAGGGAAATGGCTAATTTCCCTTCTTTCCATATACTCTTGAACCTTCTTGTATATATCCATTAGAAATTCACTGTCACTCATCATTTCTGTTTAGATCCTTTTTTGTTTTGCTTCTTGAACAATCTTTGGAAATTATTACCTTGACTTAGACAAAATTGGCAGTAATAATGACTCACTTATTTGTTAAGGAATCATATTGTCCATAGGATCTTTGGGATTGTAGCTCTTATTCACCATGAGGAAGAAATTCAGAATCCAGTTTTTATACCAAAAAGCTATAAACATTTGCATCTATTTATTAAATTTATATAGCTGCCCATCTCGTAAGAAGTGACTTGAGCAGCATACTAAAAATTACAGTACTATTTAGAATTATTCACTGAGCCAGAAATAAAAAACTTGGAGGAAGGGAGGAAAAATGCAGTTGATCTTTGAATATTATTATCTGTACCTGAGTATATTTTTAGATGGAGTGAAGGAATCACAGTCATGCAAATTGGATCTTATCAAGTATGAGATATTGCTAGATGATAATTTCTGTTGCAGTTACTAACATTAACATATCATTCAATGCTGTGTGAATATATGGATTCCTTTGAAAAGAAATTAACTAGACCATCATCACATTAACAAAAATGAAGACAATTTCAGTTGTTGTATCAAGTAATAAAAATAACTTAAAGCCAAATATTTTAAAATCTTTGGAAAAATATGTATTTACTTTCTGATTTCAAACTACTGCTATTCCCATTTAAATTTCCTAATGCTACAAGAGTTCATTATTTCATATGTGAAATCAAACAAAATAATCTAATTGGATCCAGAGACCCTTTTTTGTTGAGGCATTGATCTTCTAGCATTCTTGGGGAATGCTGCTACCCTGCATTCATTTAGAAAATTGTTAAAAGTATGGCTTTTTCCCTAATTAGTTGAATAGTCATAAAATTTTATCATTTGAGTTGATGGTTATCTCTTCTAGATGTTTTTTGCCTCTTTTCTACCTTGTGTATGGTTTCTGTATTTTTATTGTTGCAAGTTGCCCAGAGTCATCATGGAGTCAGGCAGCTTTATTATTCTTATAAATAAAAAAGCACTAATACTTATAGTAAATGTTCATTAAGTATCTTATACATGTGTTGGGGACATGTACTGTAAATAAGTTACAGCATGTTTATGGACTTTTAATACTGTTATTTAGCTCTTCTGTATGTTTCAATTAATAATTATATGTTGGCAAAATATTTTTCCACCAATGCATATATGTTTGAATTTGATAGTTGCTTACTTTTTTCCTAAATATATTCAGGAAAAGCTTCTGTGCTATTATTTTATGAAAACATTAAGTTCAGAAATAATCTTACTGATAATCAGCTTGCTTTTAGTTCTAAAGTTGTCACCGTGTACATTATATTACCCATAACTTTGGCATAGTTGTTGAAATCTTATATGCCTAATAATTTTAAGTGTATGAGGTGGAATTTACATTATTTACCTTCCCAAGTTTAATAATTGTAGCAAGCTTTTTTCACTGTGCGACAAGAATAAAATATAACTAGCCAGCAAAATACTGTGTTATATTTTTTAATTCGTGAATCATACTTGTAATGGGATGACACTTCAGAATTAAATATTTGATTAAAACAGATGTTTGAAAGGACAGACCAAGGAAGCTTATGGGAAAGAACTGTGTTTTGCAAACAAAAGTCAAGAATACTCAAACTAGCATTAGTCTACTGAGAATTCACAGGTATTCCTTGGAAGCCAGCTGTGAAGATCACATGTCTTTGGGATGCTGCATCTGTTGTAAATACATGTCAGTTACCAAGCACTCAAATTTTGATCATGTGACCATGGGGATGCTGCAATGGTCATAAGTGTGAAAACCAGTCATAAGTCACTTTTTTCAATGCTATTGTCACTTTGAACAATCACCAAATGAATGGTTGTAAATCAAGAACTATTTATATAGAAATAGAGCGTCAAGATTAAACGAAATCCACATTCCTCTCAATTCTGTATTGGCCAAATTTCATTTAAAATATTGCATTCAGTCTGAGCACTGCACTGGATTGAGCTTCCTTTTATACCCACTTTTCTTCGTTTCTTTTCTTATGGAATTGATGATGAGGCTTCAGGAAATGACTGATCTCTTCGTCCCCCCAATATATTACAATATGCTGAATCATGGATCATATGATCTCTGCATCCTGGGTTTTGGTGTCTGATTCATGCCATACTTCTATACTATTCTGGGTACTATTCCAATCCTTTTATTTATTTTGTTATTTATTAAATTTATATACATCCCATCTCCTACTCAGCTGGTATATTTTTTAGTGCTGCTAACTTAATCATCTTTGTTTTAGTATATAGGTGGTCGCTATATTTATACTGTACACAGAAGCTATCATTACGGTTGATTGGAGTAGAACTACTCAAACATAAACATGTTTATAACAGTGGTATAATTATTATATTTAAAGCTTGAGGTCAACTTAAGGCCAGCCTCCTGTTGACATACTACATTTTGCATTCAGAAAATCGATACTTTTCATGGCTAGTTTCCAGTACACCAAGCACTAAGTATATAGTACAATCTTGTAAATTTGTCCACTAAGAGATATTATATTTCTGTGCCAGTTTTTTTAAAAAGAAAATAGATGCTGAGAGTTTCTTCCTAGGATGTTTTGATTTAAAATTTGCATATGATGAGAAATAATTTATTAGGTGATTATGAAGTTACAAAACACAGTCTTTTGAATTCTCTTTTAAATTAATTTTATTAAAATTGTTTACAAAGTAAAAACAATACAGATTTACAAAGTAAAGTTAAAGTGAAAAGTAAATAAGGAAAAAAGAAGAAAAAGTGGTTTCTGATCTTCTTTGCAGCAGTTATAAATGCGTTTACATTTTGTCCTCTATCTGGTTAGATCTTGGTGCTTTTCTTTCCATATTCTACCATTTGTAATTATCAAACCCATAAATCACATTCATTTCTTTCTTTTCAGCAAAAAGTCCATAAAGATTTTAAAGTCACTGACAAATGTCTTTTTCCAAATCAAACAAATCAGTTTTACCAGTCCTGCAAATTCTGTCACCTTTATTAACCGTTTCTCTATTGTATTTCAAAGTCTATCTTTGTGCACACAATAATCTCACTGCATTTACCAGATACAAAAGCAATCATCCATAAGTCTTTTCTGACAATCTTTTGAATTCTCAAAGTAGCCTTCATCAAAGCAGGCAACAAAGAATGAAAAAGGGAGCTGATATACAAACCATATTTTTCACAGTTGGGAGGAATATTAGAGCTGGCTCCAGACATGTAAATTAGGCTAGTATTAGATGTATCAGAACATTCATTAAACTGTTGGGATGAATAAATATACAAACTGTGATTATTTCCTCTTTTTGAAATCCAGCTGTTAGCCTTGAATCTACTTCCAATCTGTAATTAAATGCAAACATTAGAACATTTGGTCTTTTATAGTTTGTAATCATGTTTAAAGTGGAATGTTTACTTAGCAACCAATTCACTGTGCTCTGTTGACTAATGATACATCTTAACCCCCTACTCTTAAGCTTTTGCCTCAGAATTTGCCTTCTTAAAATGTTTGTTTTGTAAAGATAGAAATCATACTTTGATGGCAAGAAAAGCAAAGAAATACAATATAAACAAGTAGCTCCAGTATAAAGTAGGAGATACCATGCTACTGCTGAACATCAGAATTCTGTAAATTTAGTAGATGAAATATTAAAATAAAACCCCGTTTCGGGGGTGGGGAGAGAAAAATTATAAAGAGAAAGCCTGATACCTTTTATCTTGTAGGAAATCATTTATTTACTTAATTTTTATCATTCCTTATATTTTGATTAAATCAAAGTAGCAGACATACTTCATTGTCCTCTCCTGTTTTTCCCTACAACAGCAATCATGAAGGTGGATTGGCTTAAGGGAAGAGAACATCTGGCTCAAAATCACCCTGTCAGTTAAGGGAGGACTAGAACTCATAGCTTGATTTATAACCCAGATCTTAACCACTATCATGTTGTCTTTCTTTAAAATTTAAATGTGGGGAGGGAGTAAAGAGGAACTGCAATAGAAAATAGATTGTTCTGCACTGCTTAACCCATCTTTAATCAAAAGGAAGAAATACCCAAACTTCTTTTATGTACAAACCTGCTCTACACTAGTGTAGCAAATTTGAATATTTAAGGAATATTTGATCAAGTTTGTAATATTAGTAATACATTCCTCGACCTAGTCATACTCTTGATGTATCCTTTCATCTATGTTTACATGATTCAGAAAATGGAACTGGAAATGTACTGTTGATTCCAAATTTCTTAACATGGTGTTGTGCATATGTGGCAGTGTGCATGTATACAAAGGCAGTATATTTTTTATTATTTATTTTCACCCCACCTTTATTATTTTTATAAATAACATGGCAAACATTATCTTCCTCCTCCTATTTTCCCCATAACAACAGCCCTATGTCATGGCTGACTCGCTACACACTCTGCTCACAACCAGACAACAGAAACAGGGAAGGGGGTGGGCAGGTTTGGAATGTAAGAGAGCCGTCTGTCACCTGGCAACGTCCTGGTGCCCAAGGTCAAATGACGGGAAGTTCCAAGGTGCTCAGATCATTTCCCAAAACAAATTGACTGTAGTTTATTGGTGGACAATGAACAGTGGGTGGCCCAGGGGAGAAAAGGAGATTTTACCTATGCTGCTTCGAGCACGAAAACTTCAGGACTGGCTTTGCTTCTTCTGTGCCTAAGTGGAAATATCAGTAAAATTATACTCTTAGGTAAAATAATGTCCCAGGAGGTTGGGGTTTTTTTTGCTGCTTATGCCAACAGGATGGTTGATACCCTAGTTCTACTATTGTGGTTGATATACACTCGGTTTTTGTACTCTACACATTTTGATTTTTTCCATGAAGTTTCTCCGGACTTTGAAACAGTATTGTGACTTGTGTGCCTCTATAGAGCTCAGTAACTGTATAGTTACTTAGAGCTATACATGCTTGTTTGATACATTGTTCTCCTGTAGTAGCCCTAGTGCAAACCAGTGACAACATTTACATACTTCTAACTCTACAGCTGACTAAAAATATTGGTTAAACAGATTATGAAACAGAAAACAAAAGCTTGGACCTTGGAGAGTCTTGAATAATTGAATAGAAAGTGTTGCAAGTTCCTGATAGCAAGGAATGTATTGATTAAGATTTGATGAAGAATGTTAGTACTTGCTACGTATATTCGTCTGCAGCTAGTCCACAAAATATTGCAAATTAGCAAACTTTTGGGGGGCAAGGGCACATCTAGAAATTTAAGGGCATAGAAATTATCTGCCAGGAGCATATCTACAAATTGCTTGCTTTGGAGCATATGCCATTGCAGAAAATTCATTACAAAGATTTTAGAAATTGTGGTTTAAAGAGAGATGAACCATCCCACCCTGATGGGACTGGCCACCCCACCATACTGCAGATCCCATCAGCCAAGGAATTTGAGCAGGCAGGCTCCAGGAGAAGAGCCTTCTCTGGCATAGCTCTGGCCTTCTGGAACATCTTGTCCCCTGAGGTGAGATTGGCTCCACCCTTCTGACATTTCATAAAAGCCTTAAGACCTGACTTGGGGACCCAATGGGGGAGCTTCATCCTTGAAGTGGTTATTAAAATTGAATCCTACACCTCCACCCCTGTGTGTCCGGCTCCCCCCTTTCCAATCTGGTGTTAGTGGTTTGTATTTGTTAATGATTTTATCCACTGTGTTCTATGATTATGTCAATACATTCCTTGCTATCAGGCTTTTAACTTGCAACACTTTCTATTCAATTATTCAAGACTCTCCAAGGTCCAATCTTTTGTTTTCTGTTTCATAATCTGTAAGCTTTAATATTTTTATGCCGTAAGCCACCCATAAGATGGGTGCAAATAAATTTCTTAAATAAATAAATAAAATATTCAAAAGTTAATAATGTAAGCTAATATTTTCTCTTTAGATCCCCCTACAGAGAGTCCTGTCAAGTACAGGTAGTCCTTGACTTACGACCACAATTGACAATTTACCCCATTTTACCATCTTTCTTGCCACAGTTGTTAAGTGAATCACTGTAGTTGATAAGTTAACAACACGGTTATTAAGTAAATCTGGCTTCTGAATCAGTTGCCAAGCATCTGAATTTTGATCACATGATCATGAGGCTGCTACAAAGGTCATAAACATGATAAATGGTCACAACTCACTTTTTTCCGTGCCATTGTAGCTTTGAAAGGTCACTAAATGAAATGTTGTAAGTCAAGGACTACGTGTAATGGTTTGTCAAAGTAGTCAGTGTCAGGCCAGGTCCAGAAATACACCAAGTGAAACTAAGGAAATTGAAATTTTGTATATTCCTGTGTATTCAACCATGTAATAAGAGGTATTATTGGTTTTTCTTCCTTTCGAAAGCCATTTTTTTTTGGTGTTGCAATTGAGCATGCCTAAAGGATTATGAAGAAAAAGCTAGGCAATGAAAAGAATATGAAGCATGTACAGTAATATTTTTCAGGAGCAATGAAATCACTGACCCTCCCCTGTTGCTAAATAATGCCTTAAGGCTATCGTGTTCTCTCCCTCTCATATTGTTAAATTATTCATTATTTATAGAGAGAGGAAATTGTGAAGGAGTTTAAATGCTTTTTAACTGCCAAGCCTCATGCTGTGAACAATTCCACTTTAGTTGGGTTGTGGTTTTTGACAACAGTGCCTAAGAATGAATGTTTCAATAAAGGTCATTTAGAAGTAATAGCTCCAGAGCTGTTGATGTGTTGTAATTAGAAGAGTTTATATTTGCTCTCTCAAGCAATATTACTTTAATGGTACAGTATAATGGTACAAATTCGCTTTTGATTTCTAATTATTAGCCATCATTTTTTTAAATATACAAGAACCATAGAAAGCAGCGACAGAAAACTGTAAGGATCTGATAAGTAGGGGGTTTCTGCTAACAAATGCTTAGTAATGTAACTTTCATTAGAATGACTGTTAAATTACTCTGAAAGGTTTACTAAACTGGAGAGCTTCACTGTAGAAATCAGTGCAATTATTGTACTGAGAATAGAAATAGGATATGGAAGGGCTAATTTCTGCGGTCTATATAGTTACTTGCTGTAGAGCAGTATGATTTTAAAGGGTATATAATTAATGAATTAATATATACAATTTAGAGGCTGCCTGACTCCTTAATGACTTTGGGTGGCTTACATTAAAAAGCAAGAAACACTAAAAGCAAGAGTAGAGATCTTATGTGTCCAGCACACAAACCATACACAACAAACAACCTCCCTATCTAAAGCCTTGGAGGATAGCCAGGTTTTCAGAATGCCATCAGGATGGAAGTCTCTTGGGAGCTGCTGTTTCAGAGGACCTGTATTGCTACAGACAGTACATGCTTCTTAGGTTCCGATATGTGGCATTATTTATCTGAAGCACACCCACTCTGCCAGATTTTGCTGGATGGAAAGAAACTACTGGAAATAGATGCTCCCTCAAACCACCAGTGCTTTATAAGTGGTAACCAGCACCTTGAATTATACTTGGAAGCTGACTGGTGACCAGTGCAGCTCACATAGGCATATTGAGCTATGCCCCTTGCTACGTGCATTTCCACATTCTGGACCAGCCATAGTAATGGCTTTCAAGAGTATCCCCATGCGGATCACATTTGCAACAGTCCATTTGTGAAGTGACTAGGGCATGAGTTTCTGAAGGGCCTCCCAGTGTAGGGATGAATGCAACCATCCATGGCCATACCTGCCACCTGCTCCTCAAGCAGAAGCTGTGAATCCAAGACAGACTCCACATTTTGCAATAGTATCAAATGGGAAAACACCACCCTATCTAAGATAGAGAATCCTCAGAACCAGGGGTCCCAAATATCCATAGCCAGTCTTGTCAGGATTGAACCTCAGTCTGTCCTTCTCTATCAACTGCAGCTATTCACTTGCTTAGCAACACAAATTCTGGTCCCAATTGTAGTTGTAAGTCAAGGACTACCGGTACACCTTGTCACAGTCTTTTGCCAAGCTGGAGCCAGTCTGTTTTGCCATCTTTTGTCTGTACTGAGACTTGTGATCTGTTATGTAAGTTTCTCATAAGGGCAGTGAAATGCTCTGGAATCTGCACTCTTACCTAGGGGGAAAGTGGTGAAATATACCAAAATTTATTATGGGTGTTGTTGTTACAGTGACTGAAAATATGCTGATTCCATTACAACAAGCACATGTTTAATTTTGTGTAAACTTATGAACACATGGAACTGTCTTCTGCTGGCTCAGACCATTTGTTCTGACAATTTATTATTGTCTATTCTAACAACAGCCTCCAGTATCTGAAACAAAGAGGTTACCTATCATTTGTTGCCTGACCTTATAAACAGATGCTGGTAATGAATCTTCTGCATACAAACCGGGTGTTGGTGCCAAGCCATGTCTCCTTCTAAGCTGTAGAAATGTGTATGATGGAGGAGAGTATTGTACATGTTGCCATGCATTGTAAATTTCAAGGCGGTTCCCTTTGTTAGCTATTGTTAGAAAGACCTGTGTTCTTGTTCTTAATATTTAGAAAGCATTTGTTAATCATTTAAGCAGGCATTTGTGAACTGGGGATGTTATGATTAGATCCCTCAAAGTTCATGGTACTCTTATTTATTATGTCTTCATGAATTAATTGAAATCTTTTAAAAATATCATCTGGTTATGTTATGTTACATTATGCTATGTTACTGAAATTGAAATCCTTGTAAGGTGCCAAGATCTGCCTAATTGAAGTGACATAAAATATCAATATTAATAATAATAATTGAATAAAAGTTGCATATGTGATCTTCTGTGTATTTCAAAGTGAAAGGACTCCAGGTTATAACACATAGGTATGACTACAGTACTTCTACATAATACTAAGATACTGCGACTAGATAAGAATCTCTGCTGATATCTTCTTGGCCTTAAAATGGCAGTTTGGGATGAAAGTAGGATGATACAGTTTTATGGTACAACCAAAAGAACACACTTTAACTGAATATTACAGATTACATGGTATCTCTTGTATTATCTGAATGTTAAATAGCTTTGCAACAATATTGTTTGTAATAATTTTCTTCAAAGAAATATACAGTATTTTTGATTGTCATGATTATTACTCTTTCTTTGATTCACTTTTAGCTCTTCTTCAACGAGTAGCTGAACTAGAGAAAGTCAATGCCGATTTTCTACGTACAAAACAGAATCTCGAGCAAGAATTTAATCAAAAGAGAGCCAAGTTTAAAGAACTGTATCTGGCTAAAGAAGGTATTGTTTAATTATACTAAGTAGATGTAAAAATGCTAACTCTTAACTATGATGGCTAGGTAAAGAATTATTATTTTTTGAGGGAATGTACTGTTTGAGAAAATATATGTGAGGATCTTTCCCACACGGAAAAGCATTATTGTATGTCTCACAAGACATAAAGACCCTTCACAAATCTTAGGCTTCAAAATGAGTTGAAAAAACATAGCACATAATTTAAAATGGAATACGCATAGTCCTTGACTTATGACCAACTTTTCAGTGACTGTTTGAAGTTACAACAGCACAGAACGAATGGTGGCTATGACTACACCTCAGTGTTTTGACTGTTCCAACACTTTCTGTGGTTGTGTGATTGCACTCTGGGCACTTACCACCCTGCATTTATGACCAGTTGCAACTTCTTTCTATATAACTTTAATGAACACAAGACTAATTTAAAATAGTGGGTATCATCTTGAAGAATTTGCAGTGAGCCTGTGGTCCCATCCCATTTTGTTTGAATAGAAGCACCTTGACTAATAAGGAATGTCTATTGATTTTGTGTTAACTGAATATCACAGCCTTGAGAAGAGACAAAGAATGTCCTTGCATGCCATGAGAAAAAATGTAAAAGGTATTAGGCCAGATTTAAGCTTAGATTTTATAGATAATGGCATTAAATCAACTCATGAAATTAGTGGAGAAAAAATTGGCAAGCTCTGGGCCATAGCATTAAATAGTCTGTATCAGGCCTGGGAGAGAGATTAATAACTTGGATTCATAATATGAGTTCATAAAAAAATCTGAGCAGTCATAATGATAACCATTCCGATGTTTAATATGTTCAAGATTCTCCAAATTATAGTACAATATTACCCCCTAAGATGTAGGAAATAAAGTAAATGTTTACACAACTTGGGATGGAAGGAACTTTTGGGTAATGAGGGAAATAGAGAACATTTCTAAAGATTCACAGAAGCCACTTTTCAATTCTGAAATGGCACCTCTTCCTAAATGTGTAAAAAAGCCCCTTTGTTGCTTTTCTGAAGGAGATGCATTGCCTGTCTTCCCACACTGGTGTCTTTCAGATCTTTTCCCCAAAGATGCGTTTTCAAAACGCAACTGGAGTTTCTTACTTTTTTTCCTTGAAAATGTTTTGCTTCTCATCCAAGAAACTTCTTCAGTTCTGACTGAATGGTGAGGAATAGAAAGATTTCTATACTTTGCAGTCATCTGGTTGTTAGCACTCTGAAGGCTGGTTCTATTCAAAGAATAGAAATCTTTCTTCCCCACCATTCAGTGAAAACTGAAGAAGCTTCTTGGATGAGAAGCAAAATGTTTTCAAGAAAAAACCCCCCAAGAAAGTCCAATTGCCTTTTGAAAAGCACCTTTGGGATAACCATG
>JANHFL010000279.1:415241-435114 GCA_032468155.1 Oxyrhabdium leporinum
ATTTGAACTGCCAAATTGCAGGCAGCCAGCAGTCAGCAGAAGTAGCCTGCAGTACTGCACTCTAACCACTGCGCCACTGTGGCTCATTACTACTACCGTACTTACATATGGGCTTTTGATGTTTGTGTTATTGATATCCAATATTTTGCATAAAGAAGCCAACTTATAACTTAGATATATTGAAATGTTAAGTATACTAAAAGATAATGATATTGTAGTCTGGATTTTTAAGAATGATTTGTATTCATTTGAAATGATGCAGTTTTGGTATGTGTGTGGGGGGGGGGAATAAAGGGAGCATTTTCTATCTTGCAGATTAAAAAAAAACGCCACTTTGATTTTCAACATTTGTCCTAGGAGGATGAAGAGCAAAGAAGACTTCATAAAAGGAAAGAAGAGAAGGAGAAAGGCACTGATGGTGAATCAAACGTAGTATGTTCCACAGCTCATGAAGAAGCCCTTCCACCATTCCCTGGTGAAGAGGTAAACTCGGTTATTATAACAGCACTCTCTTCACTGGGAAGGCTGCTGCTTCTTCTTCTTCTTTGCTTATCATGTTACTTGAACCAACCCAGTTTATTTTACAATATATTGTACAAACTGACAATAGTTAATTTAATAACCAGGTTAAGCACACAGTGTGAGTAGGTCCAAAAGTCACTCTTCAATGAATTCTTTATGGAACAGTTTGAGGGATAGAGTCAGGGGGAGATTGTATTTCACTTTTGAATTCTGTACCGAAAAGAGCTTGGGTTTATACGAGCCCTGGAATTGGCCGCTGAAAGCAAAGTCTTCCTTCTTTTTTTGCACCGTTTAAAATTACTTATTGATCCATTGTGTGATTTTTCTCACCATCTCCTACAAAGGTGTAGCCTAACTTGAAATTTAGATTGTCAATTCGTGATAATACATGGTTCAAAAGCTAGCTTTTAATCAAGAAACAATAAGTCTGAAATGGTTTAAGTATGGTTTAAAAGAGGGGGAGAAATTATATGACTTGGCCTAAGATTTTGGCAAGGGATTCTGTTCTCTTACAAATAGATTAATCACTGATGTTTGATAACTTTGTATTTGAGAAACTGTTCCAAATAAGCCTGAAATAGAAGACAGATGTTCCAGTTCTTTCACAATAAATTCCCAATGAGAATTTTATTGTGTCCTTCCTCAAAATATTTATCTGAAGCTTTATTTCCAAAGTAAAGAAGCTAAGTTTCATGAGCTACAAACGGGATGGGCAGGTTCTATTTGGAGGAGGGGATCCTGATGGTACCCGGAGTCTAAGCCCTATAGAGCTTTATAGATCACTATCAGCGCCTAAATTGTATTTAGAAACATGTTAGTAATTAATGTAGTATTTCCAATGCAGGGGCCATACACTTGAATCAGATCTTTCTCATTAGAATGCGCTCTGCAACATTCTGTACTAGTTGCAGCATTTGTGTGGTCTTCAAGGACAGCTGTAAACAGTAACCTGTTTGATGCGAAGAGAATATGAATTGCTTCCTGCTCCCCCAAATGGCTGTAGCTAAGCAAATGCATCTGTGGCCATATTCTCTACCTACTGATCCATTCAGAGTCTGAATCTAGAAACGTTCTAGGCTCCTTTAGAGCTGTTTCTTTAAGAGCAAGTGGAAGGGCTGACAAACTGTTGATGTCTGAATAAGAAACAACTAATCTGGATGAAAATAAGCTATAAAGAGAAAGCATGCATCAAAAGAGAAATTTTATGAATAATGAAAACTCCTCTGAAGGGGGAGTTGGAGATAAATGAGGGGGAGCATCCATAGCTCATCCTATATTTCGATATATATCCCAGGAATGGGTTGGTGGAGCAATGATTTGGCTGGATATAAAGGAGTTTCTATCGTTGGACAGTTTCTCTGTTTCAATTATAGGTGCACCTCAACAGCACTCATGGTTCAGCCCACTCGCTTGACACAGATGCATTGCTGTCTTCAGGAGAGTCTCTCAAGTCGGACAATGACATGTTTAAAGAGGGACTGCGTAGAGCTCAGTCAACAGACAGTTTGGGAACATCAGGATCTTTACAAGCCAAAAGTCTGGGCTACAACAATAAAGCCAAATCAGCTGGGAACCTCGATGAATCTGACTTTGGGCCACTGGTTGGGGCAGACTCTATATCGGAGAACTTTGACACTGCCTCCCTGGGCTCTCTGCAAATGCCTGGTGGGTTCATGTTAACCAAAGACCAGGAAAAAGCAATCACAGCAATGACACCAGAGCAGGAGGAAACGGCGTCCCTTCTCTCCAGCATCACACAGAGTGTAGAGAATGCTTATGTGTCTCCTAGCGGTTACCGCTTAGTTAGTGAAACAGAATGGAATCTCCTCCAGAAAGAGGTATGTGTTTGTACATACTTGTATACGCCCATCTGAGGATTATTTTACAGAGAATGATTTGTGTATTATACCTCTCTCCTGAAAACATCTTGATTTTTATCCAAAATTGCTACAGTTGTAGCCATCCTCTCAGTGGGATTTATACATATTCTTCTATGAAGCTTCCCAGAGAAATAATGGCTTTATGTTCTCCAGGTGCAAAATGCTGGGAACAAGCTGGGAAGGCGCTGTGACATGTGTTCAAATTATGAAAAACAGTTGCAAGGCATCCAGATTCAGGAGGCTGAAACAAGGGATCAGGTGAGTGCAGTTTGGTCTCTAATCATGCAGAAAGTGAAATGATTCCAAGACGTAACGAGAAATAAAACAAGTCATCTTTCACTTAGGGCTGTTCAGTTACTAATTACAGCACCAATACTGCCCTATCTTTTTACAACTCGGGGCAATTTACATTACATTAATAAAATCAAATGCAGTGAAAATCACAAAGGCAACAACCCATGTTCATTGATCACCCCATTAATATTTCACCCTATTAAAAGTTTTAGTGTAACACGAGAAGGAGACTTTTAGTGTAAAATGAGAAGGAGACTTTTAGTGTAAAATGAGAAGGAGACTGTGCAACCACAGATGTTATTCCTTTTCAGTTACTACTCCAGTTTTGTCTCTTCTGACTTGATTTCTTAGGATCCAACATATTTAAAATTTGGCCAATAAGAGTACACGAAAAAAGTTACCTCTCTAATAAATGAGACATTTATAGGAAAACCATCTAATAAGAATAACCCACTAACCCACTAAACAACTGGAGAGAGAAAACTCTCAGCAGATTCCCCAAAATAGTTTCAATTTTTTTTAATCTCCAGTGGTCTTATTAAAATTTAAACTGTATTTAATAGAGGTTTTAAATTTAGTCTCTTCATAAACATTTGGATGAGGTAATTGATTCTATGTTCTGTTATGAATATTTACGTTTCAGAGAATGAAAGCAAATTGTATGATATTTCCCTTAATGCTAAAAGAGGAAATAGTGCATTTTTATGAACGTAATCAAACACAACAGATAATCTTTCTACCCTTTTAAGATAAAGAATTCAGAGTTCTGTATTAACGTTGTGTTCTGGGGTCAACGAATCAGATGGCTGTGATGTTAGAAAAGGTTATATCATTAAGCAAAGAGGGAATGGACTATAGTGAAACTCTCATTTTCATGGTTTATGTATTCCATCTTGTTTCTAAATTATAAGCATAGATTTTGTCTTGGAGAAAAAAATAACCTTATTTAGAAAAGGGAGGTTTATAGTGTATTGTGTCTAACCCGTAGGTGAAGAAACTTCAGATGATGTTGAGGCAGGCCAATGATCAACTAGAAAAAACAATACGAGAGAAACAGGAGCTGGAGGAATTTATGAAACAAAGTAGTGAAGACTCAGTCAATCAGGTAAAGAAAATCTTACATAAGAGTAAAAATTCTTAAGTAAGAATGACTATTGCATAGAGCCTATATTTAAACTGGTTAATTCTTTTTATACCAATTGTGTGCTGCAGAATGTACTGGAAGTGATTTGAGAGTATGTTTATCTTGTAAAGTTAACAGGATCAAGTAGCACTTAGCGCTTAGTTTTATATACCACTTTACAGTGCTTTACAGCCCTCTCTAAGCCCTCTCTAAGCGTTTACAGAGTCAGCAAATTGTTCCTAACAGTCTGGGTCATCATTTTACTGACCTCAGAAGGATGGAAGGCTGAGTCAATCTTGAGCCGGTAAGAATCTGACTGCTGGCAGTCAGCAATCAGCAGAATTAGCCTGCAATACTGCATTCTAACCACTGTGCCACCATGGCTCTTGGTGATTAGTATACTAATCATATACTAGTATGATTAGTATAATGTTGGTATAGTTTGGGAATTTAAAAAACATCCCAGTGGTGATAAGCCAATTCTGTATGCTTGATTTTTTAAGAAAACTCTGCAGATTACAACTTACAATTGGTTGTTTAACGTTCAAAGTTACAACAGCCTCAGAAAAGGTGTTTGCTTCCAGCCACCGTAAAATGTTGCCCCTCCCTCACAATCACATGACTGCATTTCAGGTGCTGGACAACCAGCTTGCTTTTACACCAGTTATCAATTGCCCTGGGATCATGTGATTGCCATTTGCAATCTTCTCTAGCAACTTTTCCAGAGGGTCAATGGGGAAGCTGGCAGGAAAGGTTGCAAGTGGAGGGGATAGAGGAAAGTTGAAATTCTTTGTGTGTCTTCAGGAACAGAGCTGAAATCTTGAAGTTCAGCTCCATTCAGGAGCCCCATGGAGGGGTGAGGAAAAACTTCAGCAGATCCACTGGGAGATTGTTTTATAGATGCAATCGGGAGCGCCTGGATTGTGGGCTTTGCTCAATGACCGAGATTCTGGTTCCACTTGTAGTCATAAGTCGAGGGCTACCTGTACATGGATGTGATTGTGAAATCACCAGAGGCAGAGCTCAACTTGGAGATTACCTTTAAGTATTTTGGAGCACTTGCCCCATTGTTCCTGAGATTTCAGCATGGAATTCTGTAGGGAAAAAAATGAAAATAAGTCTGGGAAAAAGTTAGGGGGAAAAATTGTATACCTGTTATATTATGCCGTTTTGTATTCATGATGTGTGTGTATAATTTATTCATATTTCCCCCCTTCCTTCTTTTTGACAGATTTCATCACTTACTGCTAGAGCTCAGGAATCTGATGCCTTACTTAATGAATTACAGCAGGCATTTTCTCAAGCTAAAAGAAATGTCCAAGATCAAATGGTAAACAGTGAAGAATTATTTTAATACACATATTTGAATATATTTGTTGTTTATTCTATATTTATATTATTTTTATAGTTTTATATTATATGTATTATTCCATTCTTTTTCTACAGACAAGTATCACTCGTGGGTACTGTCCATTTCTACCTGAGTATGGAGGGCAGTTTAGGATATTCTAGTTGGTTTTGCTCTCAAAAGTCTGCACAGAATATGTCTATTTCTTTATTTCTTGTCCTTATTTGAAGAGCAAAACCAACTATATGCTCTATGAAATGCACACATTGGTTCATAAGAACAGCCAATGAACCAAAAAGGGGCACAGACCTTCTGGGAAGGGGATCTTTCTATATCTTCTCTTCAATACACCTGCAACAGGCACCTGTCGTAACCCAGTTTGGCATTCTGCATCAATTATCTACTGTTTAAGGAACATACTGATCTGCTTGACAGTAAATAGGGAACGGGAACCCACATGATGTTAGTTTGACCATTTTCTGGTGATATCCGTCCTGCAGTGTTGAGGAACTCGGGTCCCAATGGCATCTACAGGGGTGTCAACACAGGCAAGATAAGAGTATTGTGTAAAATTGTGGCAAGTGTATAGAAGTGGCAGTCACAATGTACACGTTCATGATGCTGTGGCCACACCATGCTGCCTGTTTTCAAATATAGCGGCTGCTCTTAGGCCTAACCTACTCACAAGGTTATTGTGGGGAAAATAGGAAACAGAAACATTATATACACCACCTTGAATTATACAAAATCATTGTTATACCGGTCTACTAAATGAATAAATTTAAGGCACCGGAACTGCTCATTTTGTTCCTACTTGTACACTAGGACAGTATTTATGAAGAATGCTATGGTTTTGGTTTTATGGTCATTCAGATGACCCTTCTTACAATATTGAACAAACCCCCCCACCCCCTCAGCTACTTTTCGAAGCTGGGGCCTAGAGAGAATTGCTGTATTGTCTAGATAACATAGAACGGGTATGTGTTTCTTTTCCAGCTTGTCTAAATGGTGAAAGACCACTTTGTCTCAATGGGCCAGAATGAGATTTAGGAAAATATTGAACAGAAAGGAATACAATTGATCAGAATGATACTTGATAAGAGATCTTGGAGACATGTCATTAGGGAGAGAAGCCCAGAAGTACAATCAGGAAGGTAGATTGTGACAAAGATTAGGTCTGAATTTCAGTTGGCTGGATTTCCTATAAGCTCCTCATGGTTTTATTAGCTGTGCTGCCTGTGAAATAGCAGCTTAAAAGTGGTAGTCTAAACAGTTTGACCAGCGTCCTCATCAGTTGATCTATTGTTCTTCAGTATTTTGTAGGAAATCATGTGCTCCTGGAAGAGGGTCTGTATTTTTATTTATGCAGCCAATTTTACAGTTATTCTTTTTCCTAGAACTGTACACTCCAAACTTCCTTCAGTTAATGTAGATTCCTGTGTTTGTTCTATGTTTCAAGTTAGGTAATTATGAATTATTGCAGAATTGTATTTGCTGTGACTAATTTACTCCTTAGAATGTTAAAATTGCTAAGGCCTTGCTAAACAACTGAACCCAGTCAGCTATTAGTGATTCCAATAAATCACAGTTGGAATAAGTGGGCCAAATCATTTATAAATGCAGAATCTCTACTTAGTGTCTTCAGGAAGTGCTTACTATCTCATAAGTCATTGTGACAGGAAGGTACTGGCAAAACTTTCCCATTGGCAAGGGAGGCAGCAATAGATGTGAGCTGGTCAGCATCCATTCAGTGTTTGGGAAGTGATTTCTGAAATTCAAAGGTTTACTCTTTTAGTTGGTTCTCCTCTCCAGCTCTTTCTCTTCAAGGACATGGTAGGCAAACTGATTTCTTTAACTGGGTTTATGTGTTTTTACAGAATGCTTATGTTTTGGATTGAGCAGTCTTGCATACTAGGCGTATTGTTTAATCGTTCTCTTTTTTTTTTAGTATTTTAATTGAAAACTTCACAACTCACCTTTTTAATAAGTTATGGGGACGGGGAGAAAGTCATGGTTAGCAAGCATATTCTTCATATTGGTGTTTTTTTCCTGTTTTATCCACTACGTAATTCCACCACATTATGAATGAAATGTGAGCTAATCCGAAGAGCTGAATTTTTTAGAGTTTAATTCTTTCTTTGTTTGCTGGAGGCCGTCCTGATGCAGTCACGAGAGCTTGTTTCAGAGGAATTGGTGAGGCTCCAGAAAGACAATGAAAGCCTTCAAGGAAAACACTGTCTGCATGTGTCTTTACAACAAGCTGAGGACTTTATCCTTCCAGAAACTGGAGAGGTAGGATACTTCTTGGTTAATTTTAAACAGATCCATTTTGGGTATAATAGGGGTAAGACATTCTTGCAACTAAAGTTTAAGAATAATGGCTATCACTTTTTTAAGATTAGAAAAATAGAAACTTGTTTCTAGTAATGTGAGTACATCCACATGTTGATTATAATATTTATCTAAACTGAAATCTTAAATTAGTAAAAACTGCAACCCTATCTGTGGTTATGTTTTAGTGTTTATCTGTCTTAATCTAGATAACTTCCAGTATATCTTGAACAATCACTGGTATTTTCACTCTAAAGCAGCCTGTACTATATTTTGTTATTATCTTTTTGTTTCATTTTTTTTAAAAAGGGTGTTTCTTAGTTATAAAGTGTATGATTTGTAGCTACATAAGTTAAGTTCCTCCCATTTCTGCTTGAAAAGCATTTGACATCAAGGAAGATAGCTTATTATGCAATTGTGGTAATATGTTTTCAAACAACATTCTAGGCAGGACTCTCTGAAATTGTTACAGTCTGGAATTGTTGCTTGGCATCTGTAGTAAATGGATTAACAGAAGAAAACAATATGACTTTACCGCTTGGTAATTATTATAACTCCCCTTGTTTTTCCAGTCATCCTTAACCCGAGTCCCTCCAGCTGTTAACTTTTATAGGTTACATATCTGGAGGGAATGAGGTTGAGACAATTATATTAGGCCCTAAATTACATGAGCTGCTGGCCTTAAAAACACCTCTGTGGTAACTGACAGCCCCAACATTGCCCATGGGCTCAGGAATATGCCCTTGTGTTGGACATTAAATTAACAAAGCTGTTAATTTAAAATTGCTGTGCAATATTTTTTTTAGCGTTAAACTCCTGCCTCCCCCTTACCCTTTTTAAAAAACAAAACAAAACCTCAAGAATCTAGAGAATTCTCTAGACTTGGAATTACTATATTTTAAAGCGTTCAAGACTACTGTTTCCCCTTTTGTATCTTTCCCTCCTTTTGTCCTTTTCAAAATCAGTTTCCAATCAAAGTCCCTTGCAGTTTATTACATGATGGTATATACATGCGGGAAGACAGTTTGACATATATAAGCCTTTGTTTCAGGGACTCCGTGAATTGGTCCTCAAGTATCGTGAAGACATTATTAGTGTACGAACTGCAGCCGATCATCTGGAAGAAAAACTGAAGGCAGAAATTTTATTTTTAAAAGAACAGATTCAAGCCGAACAATGTTTAAAAGAGAACATAGAAGAGACTCTGCAGCTAGAAATAGAAAATTGCAAAGAGGAAATAGGTGAGACTAGGGATGTCTTTATATTTAAGCATCTTTCAGGGAATTCCACTTGCCTTCCTAATTTGCTAGTCCCTTCCTAGTTAATATAAGCTGAATATGAGTCCACAAATAAAATTAAAACGTTTTCCCATCTTTTAACAGCTGCTGGATTCAGTCTAAAAACAGAATTGGAGCAAATAAGAGTGAATAAAGAGCAGGTAACTTATCTAAAGACTTTGAGAGATGCTCAGTATGCCATAGCAAACCCCCCACCCCACCCTCTGTATACTTTGGATTATATGGGTCTCCTATTCAAAGGTCTTCATGTCTGCCTCAAACACAGAGTAAATCTTTATCTAGTACTGCGGTTATTCCAAATTGTTGGGTGTGAAGGAAATGCTGTACATCTTCCTTCCTATTTATGTTTTTTTTTTCTGGGCATAAAGAACTGCTAACAGGGCAACAGAAAAGGAAATATGTTTTGAAAGCATTTAAATGAGATCATCAAAATAGTGGTTCTTCATGCTTGTTCCCCTCTTTTCATGATAAAAGTTTCTGCCTAAAATTGAGGATCATATTCAAGGCCACAAGCTACTTTGGAATAATGATACTAAGGTACATGTCAAAGGACTAATTAATGTTCTCAGATTTTTATGTATACCTAGCATAAGACTGCTTGCTCTGTGTATATCCTGACATCACACTGGCAAAACAAGTAGTCAGAAAACAGATGGTGTCAGGAACTTCTGAGCAGCAGAGGAGATTAAAATAATTGGTGATAGCTTCAGTGTTTGCTTTCAATAAGGGAGAGGTTTAAATAATTCCACAAAAGATTTTACAAAAGCAAAACCGAATAGGCTGTAGAAGAGCCCTAAGTGGTCGGTTAGCACTGGAGAGCTTTTAGCCCATTCAATACGTTCTTCCATTTTCCCAGTTGGAATCCAACTTGAAAGAAAAGATACAGCAGTTAGAAAATCTTGAAAGGAGAGAAAATGATCTTGAAGAACAGCTGAAAAAGGAAGTTGCCACAAAGGTAAGTAATTTTGTATGACTGACATTAAAGGGTACTGAGTTGCTATATGAGAGGGGGGCTGAAAGTGCTCAAGCCTAGTCATTGGTAGAGGAACTATTTGTCATTGTGATAAACGGTTCACAAAAGAAGGGACTTGAATGGGATCAATACTGTATTTCTGAAATCAACAAAATCCAAAGAGATTTGAAAGGAATACAGGGAACAGACAGCAAATTAGATTCAATATGAGCAATATATGTACAAAGGGAATGGAGGGTAGAAAATGAGAATGAGCAAGCCCAATTTCATACATGTCGAGATGTGGTTTGGATAAATTACTTTGAAATAGTGCAGTACAGGTGGTAAGAGATCCCTCTTTTCCTAAAACCCTTCCAGTCTTCTCTGACCAGGAAGGCCATCATGAAGCTACATTTATAAGCACCCCCCATATCTCCAAGATGCAGAAATCATTGCTGTTTCCTTTCCCAGGCTAACTTAGAACACATGATGTTCGAGGAGAAGAACAAAGCTCAACGGCTCCAGACAGAATTGGATGTCAGTGAGCAAGTACAGAGAGATTTTGTTAAACTTTCTCAGACCCTTCAGGTGAGGCGATCACTTGGGAACAAAGGCAGTGAAAAGTGTCCGTTCTTGGATTTTTCTAGCCACTAGAATTAGGTTTCTCTCTGATGTTTGTCCTAGTCTTGCTGTACTTGGTTGCTCCTGCCTTCCAAGGTCACAAGATCCACCAATAAGGGTGATGAGTAAAATAGGTCTTGCTAAATTTTGTCCTTCCATAGTTATTTCATGCTGAGGGGAGAAATCTTTTTTTTTCTTTGAGAACACTAAAATGTAAGCGTAGGAAGTGATCTTGGAAGTTGTCCAGGCCAACTCCTTTCCTGATACAGAATCTACTATCCATCCAGGCTCGGTTTAATTTCCACCCCCTCCCTAGGCAGTCCATTACATTTTTGGAACAGCCCTTACTGTTTCGAAATGTTTCCTGAGAACCAACCCAGATTTTCCTCGAGTTTAATCAATTGTTCCTTGTCTTGCCTTCCAAAACCACTCTGAATTAATTACTCCCCAGCTTCTAGATTTTTGAAGACTGCTTTCATGTCTCCTTATAATCTTACAGCTTCCAGGCTAAACGTACCCAGTACCTCTACCTATGTGTCTATTGATAAATACATCTGCTGATCTTTAAAGTGTGTAACCAAGAGAAACTCAATCCCCCTTACAGATACAGTAGTCCTTCTGTTAATGTTACGTGTTGCTCATTTTTGCTCAGGTCCAGTTGGAACGGATCCGGCAGGCAGATTCCCTGGAGAGAATTCGTGCAATCCTCAATGATACAAAACTGACTGACATTAATCAACTACCTGAAACATGACAGCCTCAGTAGCAGAGCTGCAAAGCTACATTTTGGTTGTTTTTTTTAAAACCCTCCTCTTTATAGCAAAACCTTTAATAATTATTTAATTCTAACTGAAAGAGCAGATGACACGACAGCCATGGTCCAGGTTGTGTTTCTGGGAGGGAGAGGAAGGTTTTCTGGGCGGGAAGAGTTGGCAGGACCCTCCAGGGTATCTGCCTTCAGTGTAGTTGGACTTCTCCCTATAACTCATCTACCTTCATCCTCCTGCTCTCCTCCCCTCCAGCGTGATCCTGGAATACGGCATTTCCTCCCTTTCTCTCATCCATACCCTGTTAAAATACTGTGATGAAAGTAGTTGCTGAAAATCATCTCCTCCCATCCCACCCCAAATCTTTTGGAGTGAAGTTACAATAGCAAGTTGGGCAGAAGGGGAAAATAGTATATTGTATTAATATTTTATATTAAAATATGAATTTATTTGCAGGACACTGGATTTTGGGTTTTTCTAGCTCAGTACATTTTTTGTACCTTGAATGGTGTGCTGGAAGAGCCCCAACTAAAAACATGGACAGAATATGGGCAGAAGAGGATTAGAGAGAAGGCTGCAAATTTTCCGAAAGGAACTTAAGGCACAGGGGGAAAAATGGATAATTAGAATGAGGAAATAAGTCACCTAAATTCTTAAGACACAAAGGTCAGGGAAATGAAGGCTAATCTTCATAGAAAGAAAAGCAAATAAAAATAAATTGCTTCAGTATCTCTCATTACTCCCCCCCCAAAAAAAAACACCACCCCACCAACTGCATTGCACAATATCAACATATGGCTGGATCCAGCGTTACACTTTTCTCACTGAAATACATGGACTTGAATTAGTCACATTTATCAGTACACATTTGGCGTAAAAATATTAAGTCATATCATCCTTATAGTAGAGGTGTTTTGCAAATCTCTACCCAGATTCTAGATTTAGCTTTGTATGTATGTTTAAAGATTGGGTTTAAAATTATACATTTAAGATAGTGCTACAACACCCCAGATAGGAAATGTTTGTGAAGCTGCAGTTATGTTTATGCTTGGACTGAATGCTTCTCTTGAAAAGCTTATGATACAGGTCTGGAAAATCTTGTGGACATACAATCAGAACATGCAAGATGCATTAAACTCCATAATAGAAGGGTTCCAGAACCCAAATGCAATTGATTTGCTGTGATCCAACTCTGAGGGAAAAGGAAGATGCTTCTCTAAATTTAAAATGGAACTTTTAAAATAATTAAATTAAAATTAAAATTAATTTTTTTCAGTCAGGAGGCTACATGATGGTGGATTCCAATAAGAGCTTATAAATTCCTAGGAATTGTTTTAAATAGGATGATTGTAAAGTAGATAAAATATGTTTAATCTGTATTTGTATTGGATTTTTATTCTTGTGGTCAAGCAGTAGTTGAACAGATCAGTGTTGAAATGGGCTAATGGAGTTGCAAGCAACTATTCATTACCAATTCTTCCACATCTGCTACCAAGAGAGTAACAATTATGACATTCATTTTCTAAAGACCAGAATCAATCTAATTTAATCATGCTTCTTATTACTTGCTTCTTGAACAAGCAAGTATTGATCTAATATCTAGTTTGTAGATCGGTGTGAGCAGCTTGAGGACTTCCCCATTGCTGAAAGAAAGCTATCACTATTTCACTTTTTAGGTGGGCAAGGACCATCAACTGAGTTTATCTGTTTCAGGTTTTCTGGATAGTAATTGAGGTGAGGAGGAGGAAGAGGGGGCAACTTGATTCCATGTAAGTTCTAACTATGTAACTGGTACAAAATCAAAAAGCATTTGCCAGAGTCCAGTCTGTATCAATCTGCTGGTTAGAAAAAAATATATGAAAAACATTTCAGGGACAATAGAAGTGGACTTATTCTTAGAAATGAAGAGCTTGCTCTAATTAAGTTCATTAGCATGTTTCTTTGCATCTTTAATTATCATATTAGAAGCAAACTTAACCCTTCTTCCTTAATCCTGCTCATACAATTAGTACATCATTAAATTTGAGCAAAGATGGCTTTCCTTTTAAGAAAGCGGCATTTTCAAAGACCCGTGCTAAACATGGTCAACCTCAGCTAAGCATTTGTATTAAATTGGCTAAAAACCACGTTGTGTTAATTGGGAGGCAATGCTATAATCTCTAAATGGTGAGATTAGCTATGGTACACATAATCAAAGGATTATATCATGAATCAGATGCATAATATTCTATTTAGCATAGTGACTAAGTACAGTTCTGCTATTCATCCTGAAGCCTGGAAGTATTTCAGAATCATTGGGGAAAAAAGAAACTATTTGGAAGAGAACGCAGGGAAGATAGATCTGTTGTACTACATTTAAAATTTATGAATATAATTAAACAAATATTGACAATGTAATTCTGTAAATCCACAAGTCTGTAAACCTGAGAATAATATGCTGCTAGTTCACACAAATTTTAAAAAAGGGAAAATTTGTTTTAATGGCAGGAAATCCCCATTTTTCAAAATATCTTGAAAATGAATTGCTTTCATAATTTATCTTTTTTTTTTTAAAAAAAAGGCTGTATGACTCTTGACTTTTTTACTGTAAAGGAATAATTAATTTATGCCATTAGTTTTCAATTCTCTCATTCAAAGGCTTAGCTACTACAAAGAGGTATAATGCAGTGACCAGTACTGATTTAAACAGGGATTGTGTGCAAAATGAGAGGAAAGAACAGTTAAGGCTGGCTCTGTTCTGTATACTTGTACAATCCTTTTGTATGCAAAATGTATACTAAAAGGTCAAAGAATTACTGGAAGACTTGTAGTCTTAATATGTGCACAATAGGTTCTTCCAACATGTCAAATGGTTTACTTTCACTTTTGTATCTCCTGTGGCATAACTATATAGCTTCTAACAACACAGTGAGGCCAAGGAATAAGGGTGGGAGATGGGTAAGTAATCTATAAAGCCCCTTACTTAAAAACAAACAAAACTAGCCTTCAAATTCCACACTTTTGGAATTATATTGCATTCCAGCAAAAGCCACTGGTGTCCTGTGAAACTGTGGATGTAAAATTATCCTGTCTATTGAATTAAAAAATGTAACCATTTGTTAACTGTATTGGAGGTGTATCCTGCAAAAGTGTTCCAAATTAAAGGAGAAAAGTCTTGCAATTCTTTTCATACCTTCTTTCTATTTAACTGTATTGTATTGGTGATCTAAGAAGGGTTCATACAGTTAGCTCAGAAGATGATCTATATGGAAAGATTTGGTACAGTGGTTGTATTGATTTTTATTTTGAAATGAACAGTGTGTTATCACAAACATATTTAAGTTGAAGTCACAAGTAGTACAAAGTTCCCTTATTTTTCCCCACAAAGTATCAAACGGGTGGAAGTCAAATGTCTTTAGCCTCATGCCTTCTGTAGAATGCTGCAACATGCGTTATAATTAGATGCATCCTCTAACGAGTATTTAATAGTGGCTCTTTTTGTAAAACTAGTTCAGTTTATAAATTAGGCAAAACAGCTGGTTACGTTTACTATTCCAAAAACATAAGTCTTTAGTCTGATGACTAAAAGGTGACATGATTCCTGATGTCATTTATTTCTTTCACCATCTCCTGAATGTGTTCTCCCCTGAAAGAAAGAAAAAGTTTTCTTTATCTCAGTATTGAACAAGGGTAGTAAGTAGTAAGAAAGACAGTTTGTGATTTAAACCTTTAAATTTGATGTACTTTGGTTAGTCGAGTAATTTTTTAGGTATAACTAATACCTAGAGAGTCTCACAAATTGCCTTCCTCTTACTGGAAATATATGCATATATTGGAGGAGGGGAGAGATTGTCACTCTCACAAAGCTGGTAAACACACAACTATTTAGGACCTATACAACTCTGGCCAGAACATAACACAATGTTAGTATAGCAGCTGCCAGCAGCCTAGAAACTCAACCAAGGTGGAAGCCTGTGCACCATGCGTGCACTTGCCATTAGTCAAGTATTAATTATGCAAGAAAATAATCATAGCTCAGCAAGCAATTGACTCACTCCTCTTTCAGAACAGCTTGGATACATTTCCTCTGATAGGTGCTGAGGTTGATGCTCGGCTTCTGTGGACTATTTCCCTTCTCCATTTTTCTCTGCTGGTAATCCTTTTTCATTTTAACCTAGAGTACAGGGAAGCAATATGGAGAAACACCTCAAAAGTTACTTTTATTGTTCTCATAAAGGAGAATATTTGTAGCCCAGGGTTGGCATGAGGGGTCCTTGGTGCTCTCTGAGCTTGCTTGTTTTCTTGCAGGCGTTTCATGACCCAAACTAGGTAACATCGTCGGTGCCAGTAAGGAGTGGACTTTGCTGTCAGTTTATATTCTGGTGTCTTGGCTGCCTGCGTAGGTGGGTGAGGGTCTTAGGGATTCTTTGGTTGGGCTGTTTACTGATGGTTCTTTGGCAGTTTCTTGATTGTTGGTCTGAAGTTAACCTTGGAGTTAATCTATGCTGATCTGGGTGCTGATTACTGCTGGCTGATTTGTCAGAGCGCCAGGCTTCTAGCTGTTTTGCTGTTGCAGTAAGAACAATGTAAGAACTGCAACGATCACTATGTAGACCAGGAGTGTCAAACTCATGGCCCGTGAGCCGGATGCGTCATGCACTGCCCGTACCCACACCAGGTTTAGTGAAGGGGGGAAAAGTTGTGATACGTCACGTGACGACACCATGACAATGCGAGTTTGACACCCCCGGTATAGACGAACAGGCAGAAGACTGGCAGAATGCATCCATAAACACCAACTGGCAGTCAGAAGACATGATGAAAATTCTTTGACAACATATAGACAGAATTAACCATAGTTTCAATTGGGAAAATGTGACAATCCTAGATCAGGCCAAGTCTAAAAATGCCAGGGAATTTCTAGAAGCCTGGCACTCTGACAAATCAGCCCTCAACAGACACATAGACATTAAGAACATCTGCAAAAGAGATAATCAACCAGCCCAAGAGGGAAAAAGACTCAGCACCTTTCCACCAGTAATCAGCTCTCAGATCAGCATAGAGTAACTCCTAGGTTAACTTCAGACCAACAATCAAGAAAGCAAAACCCCATCAAGAAACTGCCAAAGAGCCATCAGTGAACAGCCCAACCAAAGAATCCCTAAGACCTCCCCCACCCACCCAGACAGGCAGCACCTGAATATAAACTGACAACAAACGGCACTCCTTACTAGCACTGATGATGTTACCTAGTTAGGGTAATGAAACTGCAAGATAACAAGCAAGCTCAGAGAGCACGAAGGACCCCTCATTTTATTTTTCTACATATGTTTTTAGAAATGAGAAGCCACTTGCCTGCTTGATAGCATTGCCTAAATGCCGCAGTTGTTCTTGTATTGTTTGTAGCTCCTTCTTCATATCCTTTTCACTATCGGACAGGACAGGCAGCTGTGAGTGGAAACTACGGAGAACTTTCTTCATCCTGTAGCCACAAAAAAAAAATTCCAGTATTTCTAACAAGGGGCAGTGGAGATGAAAATAGGTAATTTTTAGAAAACTAACATCCCCTTTTTTCTAAAAAGCTAAACACTGCGAAAGCAATTTTCATTGAGCTAAACTATAATTGACTTTGGTTTGACTTGGCAGAATCTGTGAACACAGTACGTTTATCTGGTATTTAAGTGAAACAGTTCCACAAGTAAAACCGCTTATCCATTTTCATTTTGCTGGGTGTATAGCCTGCAACTGCCTTTCCATAAACTTGGCTTTCTTCTATTAACACATGTATTATAATTTAGAAAGTAGTTCAGTTTAATGACTGGGCTTCTAAGCAAGTCTACGACAGTTTCTTTAGCAAGAAGTTAGATAACTGCAGTTACTTCAGCTAATTATAGCAAGATATCCTCACCTGTTCACAATATCCTCTTGTTTCTCTTTGGCTTCTTCATATTTGTCAGCCAAGCGCTCTGCCATCTCCCTCAAGCTTTTCCTTTATGAGAAAACAAAATGTTATTTTCAGGACAGCAGCACACCTTTTTTTACACATTACACCACTACAATACACAAAATGTATTTATTCCTTGAGTAATTTCATTCAGTTTCTAATGGATACATTCATTGCAAATCAACTTCTATGATCCCTAGTGGCCGTATCTATGAGGAACCAGAAGAGCACTAAATGCAGAATGAACAACTTGACTTAAGTTTCACCTAAAAGGAGCTAAATGTTAGGCCTGGTAATGTTAAAGAAGAAAAAGGAAAAGGAGAAGAAATATGTTCTCTACCCTACGCGTTCCTTTGTTTACTGTGAAACTTAAGAAGCTTCCTCTGATGAACCTCAGATTCTTTGCCAGCATGGACAATGTTTACAATATTGCACCCAGCAGATGCATGTTCATGTTAACCTTGGTTAGATTATTTCATAGTTTAGCAAGTTGTATGAACAATCTGGTTAGTGTACAGTTCAATTTTACCACCTCAGAAAATGGTTTAATTAAGTAACTGGGTCAGTAGTCATACATATTGCTTCCTATAATGCCTGGCCCTCCCAGTCTAAGATAGGTGAATTTGTCTTGTTCAGTGGTACCTATTAATATACGGTATGGCAGTAGCTCTCCAAAATCAAGTACAATTTTTGCAACTCTACAATCCAAGTCCCAAAGGTACTTTTCCAAAGGCAACTGGACTTCCTTGTTTCTTTTTATTTGAAAAAGTTTCACTTCTCATCCAAGGAGCTTCTTCAGTTCCACTTGGATGAGAAGTGAAACATTTTCAAGGAAAAGCCTCCCAAGAAAGACTCATTGCCTTTTGGAAAAGCATCTTTGGGACAACCATGACCTGGGTGATTTGAGGATCTCCATAGACATCTATAACCCAAGCCATTTGAGCTATTGAATGTGTGTGAATCTGAAATACAATTTCTGTACAAGAATAGTCTGCATCATTGGCTTTTGCTACTTCCATGGGACAATCCAGTACTTGGAACCAGAAAAACCATCATAATTCTTTGTGTAATTTTGCTCTAAACCATTCCATCTAACTGTGAGACAAGTTTCCTCTCCTGAAATTAATCACTTTTGGATCTCAACTCTCATTGGTGGCAGCTATTCCGTACAGTTAGATGACCTGCTTGTGTTGCAGCTGGCCAAAGAACTAGTAGTGAGAACTCATGCTGAACTTGCTTTTCCTAATATTCATTTCCAGTTCCTTGTCTGTCATTTAGACTGTAAGCCCTAAAAGTAGTATACGTTGTCCTGCTCAAATAACAAGTCATTCTAAGATACTTTTTGACTAAGAAATAAAATTTACATGGTTTAAATCAATAAAGGAGGGGAGGGGGGGACGGC
Organism: Oxyrhabdium leporinum; assembly: GCA_032468155.1. Classification (NCBI taxonomy): domain Eukaryota; kingdom Metazoa; phylum Chordata; class Lepidosauria; order Squamata; family Cyclocoridae; genus Oxyrhabdium; species Oxyrhabdium leporinum. The sequence continues at coordinate 433,703 of JANHFL010000279.1, forward strand.
TCATAAATGGGTTGGCCTTTACCTTTCTTCTCGATAGCAGTCTAGATCATCCATCTGTTTTTTTTTCTGTTCACGCAGCAATTTCACTCTGCGGCAGCGAAAAGATTTAAAGGTTAGATGGGAAACAATGCCACAATCTGTGCATATTTTGTTTTCCTCTAACCACATTTGCTGAGTAAGATGTTGCAGAAGATAAACACCTAAGGCTTTAATATTTAAAGTAAATTAAAATATTAAAAAAACGACCATTAACTCTTCTATTCCAAGGACAGAAAAATGTAGAAACATTAAGTATAGTTAATGTGGAGAAAATGGGATTTCTTTTCATTTGTAGTGTGTGTTAGATAAATCAATCACTGGGGAAGCAGAATAAATGCTTTTCTCAGAATAATAGATTATTTTTTAAAGTAATGTGTATAGGTTTATCAATTGTATTACACTTAAGTCAGCAGGAAATCGCAGGCAGTAAATAAAAGATCATTCAAAATTCAATTTTAGACTTTTACTGAAGTTTTTTTGATAACATACAGGCAGAATTGTTCATTTTTAGAAATATTGTTATATACATGTTGCAAATCATTTAAATGCCCTTTTCTGAAATATTGGATCCAATAAAAAAAAATAGTGGCATTTTGAATTATTCTCTATTTTGTTTAGGGCAGCAGAACCTTAAGACCCCAAACCCCTCATTTTAGTCACTGTAAGAAAATGCTGAAATGACTTGCTGAATTTAGAAACTTAGAAACAAAGAGCCACGGTTACCTTCGCTGGATTTCTTCTCGAGCCAAGTCCTGTTTTAGAATATATTCTTCCCGGAATACTTGTGTGGCTCTGCTTAGAAGCTGAAGGCATTCTTCTGGGGGAGGGGAAGTCTCTTTATCTGCAGCTCTTTAAAAAAAACAAAGCAAACATGGGACATCCAAGCTTGGAAAAGGATGCATTTACGTGACAAATATATATATATATATAAACACCTCTGAGGGAGATGGGCAGTTAAAAAGTATGAAATAGATGATAGGCAGACAGACATTGAGCACCTCATCTAAAGTACTCAGAATATTGAAATCAACATTTGATAAAAGTTCCCTAATCAATTCCTCTATCCCTTAGTCAACCAGAAGACATTATTCTAGGAGTATAATAATTCAGTGGAACCAGCAAGATGGCTTGTATTCTCTGAATCTCTTACCAGCCTTGCATGAAAGAAGAATAACAGATTTAGGGCAATAGCAGAAAAGATGCAAAAACAGCCAAATGGAATGGGAGATTTTCAGCCAGGAAAAGAAAAGCCTGATCATGAGTCCACTGAAAAGATCAAGCTTTGGTGGTCCATCCCTACTGTAATGCCCTCTACATGGGGCTCCCTAATAGGAGCATCCGGAAACTTCAACTGGTGCAGAATGCGGCCGCGC
>JANHFL010000279.1:441590-457249 GCA_032468155.1 Oxyrhabdium leporinum
GTATTGCTTATAAGTTGTAAACCGCCCCGAGTCTTCGGAATGGGGCGGTATATAAATGTAAAAATAAATAAATAAAAGAAGTAGCCTGCAGTAGTGCACTCTAACCACTGCACCACTGAGACTCAGATGCCTAAAAATACAAATGTTTTAAGGGATTTAGACTCAGGCCATTTCACCCTCTAGCCCAGACTGGAAGAAAAAGCTATTTTCAGGGTGCTCAGGATCTGTTCTATCGATTAAAATTTCATTCTTTCATCTGGACGATGTTAGAGCTTATTGTATGCAGAACATTTTACCACAGAACTAGAGAATCCCCTCATATATCAACACTTTTCTCAAAAGTGCAAACTGTAGCAGTAACATACCATCTGTTCATCATCATCTTCTCCTTCTAGTACCACACAATGATAAAGCATCCCCGATTCGGTAGCAATCACTAGGATGTTAGGAACACAGGGAAGGCAGAGAACTGCACAAGCATCATAGCCATAATTGTCTTCAGCTGCAGGATACATCAGCAATGGGCCCAGCAGCTTCCCAAGGTTACTAGTGCTGGAATAATAATAATTTCAAGATGAGTGGGAGGCTGTTTAACAGCATTAACTTTTATCATCACCGCCCTGCCAAATAAACGAAATTAACTGCTTGATAAAAGAAACTTTTCACTGTTTTCTGCAAAAATTGAGTTACTTGAATTACCAGGAGCTAAGAATGTTCCGTGGTCTTGCATATTTAATATTTATTCTGAGAACAACAAAAAAATCTTATATTTTATAAAAATCTAATGTAATGTCACTCTTGTAAGCAATTGCTTGAGCCACACTTCAGAGAAGTGACTTGATTCTAAGCACTTCTAGGGACAGACTGGAAAATGCTTAAGACGCTTCCTTCTTTTTTAAAAAAAATGTAATTAATCAGACTTTGTAGGTGTCATATTGTTGCTTTATTCATAACCATGAAACATCCTCCATATATTTGCCTTCCACCCTTTGTTTGGTCTTTCTTGACTCCATCAGTTTCACTGTAGTGGCCTAAATGTTAGCTCAATGACAGAATATTTGAATAGCTAATGCAAAACCTTGCCAAAACTGCAATACTCAAAACATGTTGAGGCACAGTACCAGTGACAGAAGATGAAATGTGTTATTTAGAAACAGTTGGTTTCCATTCAGCCTTTAATTTTTTTTTCAACCAGTGCCTTTATAACCTCCTATATTTGAAAATGTACGCTCTAGTGCAGACAGGCAAACTGACTTCCAGTAAGTGAACTTTCTCAACCAAGTCTTTACCTGTGCAAGAGATTAATGTAGATCAGAAACGTCTCTCCATTTTCATACAGGATATACATAGGGTATGCCAGCACATCCTCTTTCTCTCTCTGTCCAGTTATATTCTTAGGAAGTACCGCTAGAGGTCCAAAGTCAAATGCCACTGCAGTCTCTCCTATCAACGCTGTATATGATCTCCTGAAGCAGAAAAGGCAGAGACGTTAGTCTGCAGTGACTCTCAACACAGGTCCGGTTTCGAGACAAACAAACAATAACTGAGCATGCCTGGAGAGGAGGAAGATTCAGTCTTACCCCTTACTAAGTCTCAGTACTTCCTCATCAGCATCTGAAAGAGTTATCATTTTCACAGGTGTCTGGGGTGAACTCAAACTATAAATCCTATTAAACAAAGAAAAGTTTTTAATAAACAAAAACATCCCACATGATTATTTCTTCAAACTGAATAACTGTAAGTATATATTTCAATTATGGTAAATAATTTTCCATATTGGTTGGAGATTTTTTTGATGTTGGCGGCAGCAGCAAAAGTATCCATACAAAACCAGAGATGGCTTTGTTGAGATCTGTTTTTATGTTTCTTTGGAGTTATAATTCTCTTAAATACAATCCATTCAGAGCAAGAAAAGTTTACCTTATGGTGTTGTCGGATGTTAATAGCACAACATGCGGCTCCAGAGTCTCACTGGGGTACCAAGCAGCATGCTTCAGGGTCAGAGATGATGAACTGGTGAAGAACCTTTCAGCAATAGGTATGGTGCTGGAAAACACATGTGTGCATTTCAGCCGCAAAAGATCTACTATTCATTCATCTGTTGACATGCTTTAACCAGAAGCTTACATCTTACAAAGGCTATACTATGAAAAGACTTATGCACTGACTTCTGCAGGCCAACCTGCTAATTCTATGTCTCTGCTATGTCAGAGACAGAATTAGAATGGCTTGATATTTTTCTGACTGCTTTCCCATTTAACCCCTGTTAAAAATTCTCCCTGCAACCTCAATCTCATGCTTCCTCTCAAGTCCCAAACTGCTTTCCAGAACAAATTCATGAGAATGTTTCTCCAAATGTTTCTACATATCTGCTTTTTCATTGAAATTGTTAGCATCTACCTCCATACTGTAAGTAGGTATAACTGAAATGACCCATTTCCAAAGCAAAGCTCCCCGTGATGATCCAGACAAAGCAAGGCAAATGTAGCACAATGAGATACACCACTCCAGGGTTTGAAATATCCACAGCTGGACTTAGGTCAAGTCTAACAAGGGTTATCCTCACTAACCCTCAGTCACCTGTTTGAAGCAGTCTGGAGGACAGCTTTTCATAATGCAAATCAGCAATGTTCACAGGAGTCAAAAAAGACAAGATAGCAGTGGCCAAAACAACACAATTCAATCACTGCCTCTGTATATGTATGTCAGGAAGGGAATGGATTACACTGCTGCATCTCCAGTCTTGTCAGTTTAATTCCCACCTTGGAGATGCTATTAAATAACCTGCATAACGGAAAAGGGTCTCTTTAAATATTGGACAGGAGAACATTGGCAAACAAACTTCTATCCAGTGGCACCACTACATAATAACAATAGTCTTGAGGCACTCAACATGATAGAAAAAGAGAAATGATAAAGCAATCAGGTGATTCTAAAAAGCTGATAATCAAGATGAATGGAAATTCTACATACCTACAATTAATGGCTGATTTTCCACCTTCAAATTCAGAATTCTTTCCCCAACGTTTAGGTAACTCCAACACCATTAATCCTTTTGTTCCTATGAGAGCCACATGCTGTTGCATAGGACTTAAAACAGTTTGATACACTTCAAAAAAGGGTGAATTTATGCAGAGAAGAATCTAAAAACAAAAAAAAGATTTGATTAGTTAAGAGACATTTCTCCTGTTAGCATAAGGACTGATGCACCATGCTAAGCCTTGGTTTGCTTAATCATGATTTTGTTAAGTAAACTTATTTCAACAACATGCAAAGTCATGAACCACAATCTATAAAAGATAATGGTTGTGTTCGCACAAAATGCAGCATACTATTACTAATAACTGCCAATGTTCAACAATCAGTCTGTAATTAGATTCATAACTACAATAGTTGACTAAGAAGTTAGCAATCACAGACAAAATGAATTATTCATTCTTCCAACTGAAACAGATGTGTGATGGATAGTCTTTTGACACTATGGAAAAAAATCCTGGTTTGTCAATGAATCCTTTATACTGTATTTATGTACCTCTTTAGATTTTCCCTGTTTAACAAAAACTAAATTGCATTTCTTCTGTCTTGCCAACTTATGTAAAATAAGAATAGAAAAGAATGACAGGAAAAAAAAATCTCAGAAATTACATGACTATTTGGAGACTACATTGCTTCACACTACAGGCAAGATCAAGCATTCACATGACCATTTTTTTCATGCATTTTCAATCAATCTACTTGTCAACTAACCAATATTTATACTACTTTTCATCTAATTTATGAGTCACCCCATAACAAAGTTCAAAGGAAGGGCAATTGTTAGTTTTTAACTATAACATTTTTATACCTATTTGTTGGGGTTTTTTTAAGTATTGTACGCTGCCCAGAGTCACTCTTTTGTGAGATGCTTAAACTATACAAATATTTAAACTAGATAAATATGATAAATTACAGTATTGCAAAAACAATCCATGTCAGAATTTGCATTATGAGAATTTGACATTAAATGCTAAAAATCAATTAAAAGTTAATTGCAACTTCAGATATAAAATAAAATTATATTTAGTATAATTTAAGGGATCTGTGAAAGTTAGTGGACATTAACTTTGGTACCAAACAGGAGTTCAAGAATGGCAGTCTTGCTTTCTCTTAGCAGATGCCACTTGTATTTCTACACACTTCCTTCACATTTTTTCCATGGAAAATGAAAAACTTTTCTGATTCAACCCAAATTTACACATTCAATATTGGGGGTGCATGAGGTAAATGCAGCCTAAGGGAGGTGGGGGAGGTGCTCCTTCCACACAGGTGATGCACAAAGTTTGCAGGCACGTTCTTTCTTAGACAAAGGAATGGTTCCCACAAACAAAACGCTAGCATTTCTTCTAGATCTACTGCTCCAAGTATGCTGTTTCCCCCCCCCCCTTTTAAAACAGAAGAGGAAGTATCTTTTCCACGTGGAGATGACATTGGAACAAGCCTTCGGTGTTGTTTTTTTCCTACAGCACGCAATTTTTACGATTATCATCATCGACATCATGGCTATGATGGGGAGCCTCCGTGACTTGGCTTTCCCCTCTAAGAACCAGGAGACTCGCTCAAGAAACGCCCCACCTGGTATCGGCCCAAGCTGTCCGGGTCTTCGCCAAGGTGCCTCAGGCTGAGGACGCAAAAGGCGGCACGTTCTCGGTCCCACAGGAAGAGTTCCCCGCCGATGCCAAACATCAGATCCCTCGGGAGGGCTGGGCTGGCTTGCTCTGTCTCCGGCCCGGCTTCAGAGGCCTGCTCCTTCAGGCGACTCAGCACGGCATGGCGAGGCAGTTCGACCCACCAATGGTCTCCTAAACCCGGCGACACAGCCGCCGCCATGGTTACTTCAACGAGGCGAGTGGAACGTCGGTCGCTTAATAGGCGGCTAAACGGATCTTGCCCGGCCACCTCAGACTGCAGAACTACAGCTCCCAGCGTGCATTTCGGCGGCGACCATAGAGTACTCGAAAGTTGCTTGGCGGGTTTTCACTCTTCTCCGGTTAGAAATAAACCCAAGAAGTTGTGGAAGTTTTTCCTCCCTCCATTCGTCCAAAGGGGAAATATATCGTTAAGAAATACAGTTAAGGTGCTGGCTTGGAAAAGAAGGAGACTGTTAAGTCTAGGCCTCCCTTTGGCATGAAAGCCGTCCAGGTGACTTTGGATATGTCACTCCTTCTCAGCCCACTCCACCTCATTTGCCCTCATTGAGGGCGAAATAGGAAGCAGGAGTAACAGGTACACAGGTAGTCCTCGACTTACAACCACAATTTAGCCCAAAATGTATGTTGGTAAGCAAGACATTTGTTAAGTGAATTTTGCTCCATTTTATCTTTCTGGCCACAGTTAAGTGAATCATTGCAGTTGTTCAGTTAGCAACACATTAAAGGGAACCTGTCTTCCCCATTGACTTTGCTCATCAGAAAGTTGCAAAAGGTGATCACATGATCCCAGGACACTGCAGCTGTCATAAATATCAACCAATTGCCAAGCATCTGAATTTTGATCACATAACCATGGGAATGTTGCAACAGGTAAGTCTGAAAAATGATCATAGGTCATTTTTCAGTGCTATTGTAACTTTGAATGGTAACTAAATGAACTGTTGTAAGTTGAGGACTACCTGTATTCACTGCCTTAAATTGAACAAAATATATAAAATGAAGGATAAAAATCTAAATAAGAACCTTGGGAAGAACTCGATATGTATGAAGGCCAACACCAGCAGCTGTGATTTAATCATTGGCCCAGCCCAACACTGGTTCATTTTACCTGGTATAATGAATCAACAATCACACTGAGCAAGGAAAGGGGGTTTTAACACTTTTTTCTGTGCAGAATTAAAGAGAGGTACACTAGTCCAAATCAAGTGCTTCTGCTGAAATTCAAGAAGCTGTTTTTATACCATAAACATATACACACCAAAATTTCCTCACATTTCATCACTTGTTCCTGATTTATTGAAGCTGTGCAGTTTAGTCTAAAACCCCATAAGCTTGGGGATTGTACTTCATTACCTAAGTTCTCCATCTTCTGGTTGTACTAAGAATGCTGCAAATTACCTTTGCTTGTTCCAGTAATGAACCCATTTACAAAATTCTTCAGCACTGTTACAAAGCCACATCCTGCCAACTACATTGACACTGGTTACATATGAAGCGTTTGTAGTCAGGTCCCTTAGCTCTTTGCTGATAGATACCAAAGTGCATGCTGATTGACTGCAAATTTCAGTGAAAGCACAAATAGAGTAATCAAGATGGAGGCTCTTTGCTTGAAATTAATTCATGGCTCACTTGCAAAAGCACCTAATAGTTTGCTAAAAGATTAATAGGCCAGGCCCTGATCACATTGTTGTGAACAGATAATAGTAATAAAAGGGAGGTGTCCTGTCTTTTGGTATCCGAGCTATCTCTGTCTGCTAGCCATCTGTTTCTCAACTTGATAATTCCAGGTGTATTTGGACTATAAACCATTTTTCCCCAATAACTATAGTTGATGGAATTTGTCAAATGCATTAAACTAAAGAATGACTGGGTAAGAGATGGTTTTTGAGTGAGCAATTCAAGAAGGCTGAGATGTGCTACAATCAAGACTGTGTTTCAAGTGAGAAATAGGCAGAACATAGTAGACTTTTATCACAATATATTTTTGTTAGCTGATATAGAGCTGCTCCTTCTCAATCAGAATGTGCTTTGTCAGGTGATTTTTAACCCCTGAAATGGAAAATCCAACAAGTGCCTTTCCTTGTCCTTGGAAGTAAAAATAGTTGTTTAGAGGTAACACAATTTGTTGTCTCTCATGGCATTCACAAAGACTGCCTCAGAGGAGGGCCAGGCAGTGGAATTACTGAATTAGAAAAGGATTTGGGAGTGAAATTATACTTTTTCATATAGATGGTGACTAAAAGTTGCCTGTAAATGGCAGAGAAGTATACCACAAGGCAGCTCACTGTGTGTCTACAGGTGAAAGTCAGAACAAAAGACTATGGACAGTAAGCCACCACCATTCAGCCTGAAAGCTCATCACCACTTTATTGATACCCACTGTGAAAGCCTACAACAGTATATCGTTTTTATGAGAAATTTCATGAGATCAACAAATCTGTTGAGATTTCAAGTAAGTAACTGATTTTATTAATTATTTCAAGTTACATGGCTGCCCATCTCAAATTTATGATTCTGGACAATAAGTAAAAACAGCATTAAAGTTTTTAAGAGCACATAAAAGTTTCATCTGATGGAATCCAGGAAAGCCTTTTCTGCCATGGCACCTGCTTTGTGGAACATCATCCCCACTTCAATGAAAAGAGTAATGGAGCAGTATTGACAACTAATGCTGTTTGTCACACTATGAGATCAGCAAGTAGATGCTCACCTACTACTATTATACAATTTAAGGCAGTATATACATCATATTCTTGCCTCCAATCTTCCCCACAATGCCATGAGTTGGCATGTTATAGATGGCATTACTAGCCCAAGAGTTGACACCGATTTGATGGCATATAATCAAAGAGCATTACCAGACCCTGGGAGCAAAATCTGTAACTTTCCCCATTGCATCTAACCATACCGCAATGGCCCGACAGCACCTTTTTTTTCCCCTCCCAAACCCAGAAAAGAAAGAGGGGAAGAGAGACTTAAAATTGCAGAACAATTAGAAGGCAGCAAAGAGAAACCCTTCGTGGCTTCTGTCGTATCCCCCCAACACAGGCTTGAAAAAAACGTTATTTTTCGGTCGCTTCTCCTTGCAAACTAATGATATTCAAGTCTACGCGAACTCTAATTCCCATCATGCACCAGAAACATTGTGACTGCGACAGCAAGGCAGGGAGCCAAGGGTTTCCCATCGTGCAACGGGCGCCGAGATTCTTTGCCTGACTCCATTTCCCGGCATGCTTTAGTTTCGGCGGATAGAATTGGCGGAGCTTGGCATGTAAATCCAACGGCTAGTCCAGCCCATATTTGTTTGGCCCCGCGGGAGTGGACGTGCCATGGCGGGCTTGATGCCGGGGCACCAGGCTCTTTACAAGGGCTTCCGGACCCCACCGTGGAAAGAAACTTTCCGGCAGGTAAGCAGACCAAACTTCTGCCCTCTCCACCCCTTCCCTCCCCTCCCCTCCCCTCCTTGGAACGCTGGAGGCGCCAACGATCCAAGGTTGGAACGCGGGCGGTCAATTCCGCCGCCAAATTGGTAGTACGCGCCGGGCCAAAACCCGCGTCCGTTCCGGAAGAGACCCTGGGATGCTGGCTTTCCGGGAGGGAGACCCCCCGGAAAGTAGTGAGAATGACCTTTTGAGCAATGAAGTCTAAAATGCCTGCAGTTGATTCGGATTGATGTCAGGCTCATTAGATTCCTTTTCGTGAATTGCGCCAACGCACTACTTAAACCTTAGTTCGTAATTATCATTGCATTTCAAATTCAGCGGTGAAAAGAAGTTAAGTTCTACATTTAGGCAAGAAAAACCAAATGCACAGGTGTAGTGTAGGAGGGTGCTTGGCTCAATAGCAGTAACCATGAGAGGGATCTTGGAGTCCTAGTGGACAATCACTTAAAATATGAACCAGCCGTGTGCTGCAGCTGCCCAAAAAACCCAACACAATTTAAGGCTGCATTAACATAGGGATAAAAGCAAGATCACATGAAGTGTTAATGCCACTTTATAAGGCCTTGGTAAGGCCACACTTGGAATACTGCATCCAGTTTTGGTCACCACGATGTAAAAAAAGATGTTGAGACTCTAGAAAGAGTGCAGAGAAGAGCAACAAAAATGATTAGGGGACTGTAGGCTAAAACATATAAAGAACGGTTGCTGGAATTGGGTATGTCCAGTTTAATGAAAAGAAGGACTAGCAGTGACATGATAGCAGTTTCTGATATCTCAGGAGCTGCCACAAAGAAGAGGGAGTCAAGCTATTCTCCAAAGCACCTGAAAGCAGGACAAGAAGCAATGGGTGGAAACTAATCAAGGAGAGCAGCAACTTAGAACTAAGGAGAAATTTCCTGACAGTTAGAACAATTAACCAGTGGAACAATTTGCCTCCAGAAGTTGTGAATGCCCCAACATTAAGAAGAGATTGGGTAACCTTTGTCTGAAGTGGTGTAGATTTTCCTACCTAAGCAGGGGGTTCAGCTAGAAGACCTCCAGGATCCCTTCCAACTCTGTTATTCTATTTTAATAATATGAGACAAACATTGTCACCCAAAGTCAGCTACGACTAGCGGAGTAAAGATCCGCAGGGACTCCTTCAACTTTACCTTTTACATATCAAGGATTCCACTTCCTTTCTTTCAAATGTTGCTTTAGGACTTCTAAATTCTGAAAAGAGGTTTACAGTGTTTGTGTGCTATTGGGTGGCTGGAATATGCCTATTGGTACATATAATATTATGTTTAAATAAGCCATGACATTCTATTTTTTATCTCATTTTGCTAATGTGAGAGCTTGGTTACTCTGTAATTTGGAATAAATCAGATTTGATATCATTTGGTCCCAGCGATAATTCTGGTAATTTTCTAAAATTGGAGTTTTAGGCTGCTTTTATTCCTTTTTTGGGGAGGCAAAAAAAAAATTCTTAAAAAGCTGCCTTAGTTAACAAATTTGAAATTATTACAAATTCTGACACAAATGAAAAGATATCTAGACAGATGGTCCACCATTATTTTGCGTATTTTGAGTAAACTACATGTGATTAAGATGCATTTAATTGCATGATTTATATTTTAGGAGCTCTTCTTGTTTTAATTCCTTCATATTACTTTTAGGACATTTATTCATTATTCAATAGCTTCCTTTGACAGGGGCATTCTTCAACTTTTTCATCTATAAACTACGACTGTTGGGAAAAGTAGATTTAATTTTCAGCTTACCATTGGGCATAAATTTTGGCTTCTATCTTACAGAATAACAGAGTTGGAAGGGACCTTGGAGGTCTTCTAGTCCAACTCTCTGTTCAAGCAGGAAAACCCTGGTGTTTAACAATGTACCTTATATAGTACAAGGGGTTTCAAAATTCAGTCCCTCTCTAGGTGTCCTTTGAAGCCCAGTTTGATGCACTGATACTCAGGAAATAATTGGGACCTGTTCAATCAGTCTGCTCTAAGCCCTTCTGGATCCTGTTGGGTTTTAGAGATAGTTGGTTCTTGAGGCTGGGCTGTGTAGTTCAACTATATTATTAAATGCCACTTGAAATGAGAGGAATAACAGTCTAGCCTTGGATTGGGTTATTGCTGTGTGACCTCTCCCTGTTCACAGAGCCTAGGAACCCGATTTTTCAGAGGAACTCTAAGAGATCAAATGGCAGAAGTGCTGTGTCCCTAGAAGAAGATGAGCAAATCTTCTTCTGATCATGTGTGAAACTTAATTATTTTCCCTCGATCACATCTGTAGATCATTAGCTGGATGCCCTGTTTAAGATGATTTGGTAAGAGGGCCCAGAGGAACATCTGCAAGGTATTGTGCAAGGTATCTGATGAATAAAGTCGTTCAGACTTTCCTTGAGCTGGACACTGAGAGAGGATTGGTTATTTGGAAAGAACTGTAGAGCCTGTTGGTCCTGAGGAAGTGGACAAAGTCCCAAGGGCTTTGGGCATGACCACCTGAGTATTAGATCCATGTCCTTCCTGGCTAATCAAGACCTATTGAGAGACAACTTACAGTTGCTAAATTCACCTTTGGGTGAGAGGTGGTCCAGCTTGAACTTGATCTGTCCCTTTTCGAGAAGTCGCTAAGGGACCTAATAGAATTGGACAATTTTCGTTCCAACTTCATTCTTTCCTTTTTAGGTAAGGTGATTAATAAGGTAATTGGACAGAGGGCCCTAGAACACAGGTGTCAAACTTGATTGTGTCATGTGACGTATCACATTTATTTTTACCTTTGTGGAGCCAGGGTGGGCTTGGCCAGCGTGTGACGCATGCATGGGCGTCCAGTTTGATACCCCAGCCCTAGAAGTACCAAATTATTTGACCTTTTCAGTAAGGTTTAAAACCAGGATTTAGCCAGCATTGATCATAATTGTGGGTGCTCTCTGGTGGGGCAGAGATGGAGGCTACATCCATCCAGGATCTCCTGCATTTCTCAATGGTCTTCAAGACGTATAGCGAAAGTGCTACAAGATATACATGGAAAAACCAAGCTGATAAAATTTTGATTATTTTTCCCATCCATCTCTAGATCACATCACTATTGGCTATAACCTGAAGGCATATACTGGTCAAATATCTGGGTTTTTTTTAATATAACCGATGCTGCGCTTCAATGGTTTGATGGCTAGACGTTAGTATTTGAACCCAGATCTTTTAAACATTTATATTTTATTGTGCTTTACTAATCTAAGTGAAATGTTAATATATCTAGTTTGTCCATGTATGATATGCCATATGCTAAATAAATACATACTTTTTTTCCATGATTAGTTTACATTATAGGATAATTTCAGATGAAAAATCATCTGCACTTGTATTTGTATATTTATTTATTTTGCATGCCACCTATTCCTGTAGGTTTTGAGCCACTAACAATCAAGCTCAGTATGAAATAAAAGCAACTCCTTCAAAAATAATACATTTATCCATAGGTCTGCTTTCGTGATTCCATCAGGTGACAATTGTGTATAAATAGGACTTGGAAGACATGTTTGATCTGATCCAAAAGGAGCTTTATAATAATATTAACCCAACCAGCTTTAGTTCTAATATCGTAATACTTTTTTTTAAAAAAATTAAAAATTTAAAACTGAATATAAATTACCTTATAACAGGGGTGTCAAGCTCGATTTCATTCAGGGCCGCATCAGGGTTGTGTCTGACCTCGGAGGGCCAGCTCGACATCACTCGTGTTTGGGGTGCCTGAGCCAGTGAAAACGGGCTCCCAAGCTGTTTTTGACTGCGAGGCCTCCTGCAACCCTCTGCCAGCAAAAACAGCTTCTGACCTGCGACCCTCCCAAGCCCCGTTTTCATTGGTAGAGGCACTGCGGGCCGGTCTTTTGCTGTTTCCAGGGCAGCCCTGTGCAGGCCAGATCTAAACACCCTGCGGGCCAGATCCGGCCCTTGGGCCTTGAGTTTGACACCCCTGCCTTAGAATGATTCTACGCAGTTTATCCAAATTACTGTTAAGTTTTTCGTATTTGGCATTCCTGCTTCTGAAACTTATTAATTTCATTAAATATTCATATTTGTTAATTTTTGAAGAATTTAAGATGATTCCTATGCCAGAAACTGCTTTTTAAAGGCAGTTGAGATTGAAATTAATTATCGGCACATTTGTAGGAATGAGTGTCAATGTCTTGTTCTTCATTTTAAAATATGAAAATAAACTTCTTTTATTTTGAAATGTTTTTGTTTTATATCTCAGAAAATAGTGCCTGAGAATTGAAAGCAATTTCAGAACTGTTAGAAATGCCTTCCAAGAGATTGCAGCATCCATTCAGCTGCGGCTCATCTTCTTACTCCCATATTTTGGCTAGCATCCACAAGATTCTTAACATAAATTTAAATAAATTGTTGCAAGTAAGGAATGTGAATATTCTTGAGTATTCTTATTTATTATCTGATTTGCATACTGTCAACTTCAAAGTGACTCTCGGGGATTTATATCCATAAAAAAGAAAATAAAATCATAACATCATAAGAATATTTTGAAAAATACACTAATTCAATACTTGAAATTTATTAAGACATTAAGAATGGTGCAAATGGAACAGCCAAAAGAATCATCACACAACATTGAAAGAATATCAAAAACTGGCTTTTTCATATATTATGTTTTTCTGTTGAAATTAGGATTTCTCTCCCTCCCGCAACAGAACAGCAAATTGTACGAATAGGTACCATCAAAACCAAATAAATAAATTATATTTTTCCACCTTTCCTATTACCTTTTCTTACTGGTATCTTATGAATATCACTTTGTTGCTTGTATGTACACTGAGAGCTTATGTACTGGAGACAAATTCCTTGTGTGTCCAATCACAATTGGCCAATAAAATAATATTCTTTTAGATATATGTATATCTCAAACTAATGTATCTCCTGCTTAAATTGTTTCTGATTATTTTTATAACTCGTCACACAGTCAACCCAGATGTTCAGACTGAATTTGGCATTTTTATCTACCTGTTGAGTCTTTCCCAAGGACCTGGGATAGGAGATGTGGACGTTTGATATATTGTCGCAGGATGTAAGGTGTTCGAAGTAAAGCTGCCTTTTGCAATTGACTGACGGTGATTTTGTCATTTATTATTATCTATCAAGCTCTTGTCCTGTCCACTATCATCAAGTCAGAAAGGCAAGAATGTGAAAAAAAGCATGTCTACGTTAAAGCCAAGACCTTGCTTTGTTCCACCATAATTAATCAGAGACATTCTGTGGTCAGAAGGTGGTAGCTCTCTTCTGCTCTTGTTCCCCTGATCTTGATGTTCCCATTTCAATGACAGAATCCGTGTCTTATGCTATGTGCCCTCTTCACGTGTGCATGATCCAATACACATACCAAATGATCAGGATCATTCGACACTGCTTTTCCTGTTGTTCCCCTCCGTGTAGGCAGAAGGCAGGATGCCAATACACCCTCAAAACTAGGAGCCGATTCTCCCTGAATTTGTCTTGTCCCTCCCTTTAGAACCACTTCAGCTGATGGTCATGGACACATCTGAGTACAGTGAATTACTCATTCGAACTGCTCGCTGAAGGGAGGAAATATTTACTTGATCTTGAAAAATTTCAAAATTTAGAATTCTTGGCCAAGTGTGATTGGACACACAAGGAATTTGTCTTTGGTGCATAAGCTCTCAGTGTACATTAAAAATACATTCATCAAGAATCATAAGATACAACACCTAGTGATAGTCATAGGATACTAAATAAGCAATCAAAATCATACTAGGAAACTAAATAAAACAATATAATTGTATAATATTAGCATAAAGATACAAGCAACGGTTATAGTCATAAGTAGAAGGCAATAGGAAGGATGAGAAGAAGAATAGTAATATAGTCAGTAAATAGTTTGACGGTGTTGTGGTAATCTCCTCAATATTTGGTTTCAGTTGATTTTTGACATTTTGAGAGGAAAAGAAAAACTGATCACATTCTCTACTCCCCCAAAACCAAATATCTGCTCACTTTCAGTTCCATCCATCTAAACATTTTGGCTCCCCATTGTTTATACTTTTCCCAAGGGTTTTTGGAGGGGGGAAGAATTCCTCCAAGTCAGGGTTGACTCCTGGCAACTATAGTAGTCCTCGTCTTAGGATCGCAATTGAGCCCAAAGTTTCTGTTGTTAAACAAGATGGTTGTTGAGTGAATTCTGCCCTTTTTATAACCTTTCTTGCCACAGTTTAAGCAAATCACTGCGGTTGTTAAGTTAGTAACACGGTTGTTAAGTGAATCTGGCTCCCTCATTGACTTTGCTTGTCAGAAGGCAATCAGATGACCGTGGGACACTGCAATCACCATAAATACATGCAGGTTGCCAAGCAACCGAATTTTGATCACGTGACTCCCCCAGGGATGCTGCAAGCGGTCGTAAGTGTGAAAAATGACGGTAAGTTACCTTTTTCAGTGCTGTTGTAACTTTAAACAATCACTAAACACAGGGTTGCAAGTCGAGGACTACCTGTATTGGATAACTCCCTGCAGTTTTCTTGGAAAGGTTTTTCTTGAAGTGATTTGCCCTTGCCTCATCCCTAAGGCTTGGAGTGACTGGACCATAGTCACGTGGTTGGCTTTGTACCTAAGGAAGGATTCAAACTCAGGGTCTTCTGGTTTCTTCTGGTGCCTTAACCACTGCAATATATACAAAATTTTCCATTTCTGGAGGTCTTTAAGAAGAATCCTAATAACAAACAATTGATGATTGATTGATTGATTGATTGATTTTCTTGCAGTTGCAGAGGGTTGAACTAGATGATCCTTGAAGACCCTCCCAATTCCATGATTATTTCCTTAAAGCCCAGGCCATTCTAAAGCCAATATTTTCCTTCAGGGGGATCTATGCAAGATAATAGAGAAGAACAATTGCTGCATTTTCTCCCTTTTGATTCTCCATATTTCTTTCTAGATAGCAATAGTGTTTTTTCCCCCTGTTTCTGTTCCTCCAACATCAAATAATGCTGACCTTCTAAAAGGAAGGCTCATTAATTCCTAATTTCGGTAAGAAAAAGAGACCCAAGACCTAGATTAAAATCTGCCACACACGAATCCCTGATTTTAAAGATCTTGTCGTCGTCGTCCCCCCCCCCAAAAAAAGTGTTTACCTTTTTTTGACAGCCATTTCATTGCCTGTGTTCACTCAACACACTTAACCTGCTGACTGGACTAACCGTTTCTGAACATCCTTTTCACACTGGATCCGTAACAGACCAAACTGGTTGAGCTATAATCCCAAATGCAGGGACCAAAAGATGCATCCTTTCCAAAATCACAGCCATAACCAGCTAGTACTGTGTCTGAGGAACATGTCATACCATCCCGAACCTAATTTAGATGATGCCGCAAGCTTCCATCTGAATTTGCAGAAATAAGATTACAAAAACCTGTCGAGATTTAGAAACCCCAGCAAATTATCTTATCGATGTGGATGGGCACTTGCTGGATGAGGGAATACAGGTGGACACCCCCACCCCACCCCACCC
>JANHFL010000279.1:462782-493009 GCA_032468155.1 Oxyrhabdium leporinum
CCCCCCCCCCCCCCCCCCCGCTGCTGCCTTTTGGTCCCCTGCACTCCACAGTCCATGCTGCCCTAGCTGAGCTTTGCATCTTTTTATGGCTTACCAAGCATGCCCAGCCTGGTCCTTAGCAAGAGAACTGCTGGTTGCACCAGGCTTTCTTCCATGAGTCACCCAAGGTGATTTCCTCTTGGGGCAGATGGCCTCATATGGCCAGTAGCTGCCTTGTGAAGGGGCCAGGCCAAGCATGCCTTGTCAGCAGGAGAGCAAGAAGACAGTGGAGGTCAGCTATGCTCTCAGAATTTAGGGCAGTGGGAGCAGCTGGGGCTTGCTGAGCAGCTGCTTACTCCGCTGGGCAGCAACTTCATTTCTGGATGGCGGCTTTGTGCTGGGCGGCACTTATACCATTCTACTGGAGCTTCCTGGGGCGGGTAAGGCTTCCAGTGGCACTGTGGCTCGGGTTTCTTGCAAGCCCTCTAGTCACGGCACACCAGGAAGCCGCTGTATCGCAGCATGGTAAGCATCCCAGAGCCGCACAATTCTGCAGGGCAGCCCAAAAGACAGACATGGAAGGGGAGAGGCATTTGGGGGAAGTTGAAGGGGAGGCAGTCCCTTGCCTGGGAAAACCAAGGCTCAGTGCTGGAAGTGACCAAGCCCGGAATAGCTTGGATTGGCTGTGGGTCCTTGGCTAATGACTGGCGGGATTCACTTAACGAGTGCTGTTCCTAAGCAATGCGCTTGCGGTTTATGACTGCATTGCTTAGCAATGGGAATTCCAGTCCCAGTTGGGGTTGGAGATGGGAGGGCTACCTGTAAGCTAAAAAACAGAAGATATGCCTTCATGCCCTGCTTGTGAGCTTTCCATAGCATCTGGCTCGCCATAGTAGAAAGCAAAATGCTTAATTAGAGACCTTCAGCTTTATTGAGAGCTAGTCTTAGAAAGTTACGAATGCAAGGTGGCGTCCAATTTAAAACATCCTGTACGCTCTTCACATGTGTATGTAAGAAGAAAAGGAGGGATTGGGGCTAATTGGCAACTGGACAAGCAACAGCTCATCCACATAGAAATTTGATTTTTCTCTTTTAAGGGGATGACTGAGGAAAAGCTCCAGTTGCTCTTAGAAGAAGGCCTGATGGAACACAGTCAGCATTGTCAGCACTGTCCTGAATTCACTGTAACTAATATGATGGAAGGAGAAGCTAACCTTCTTATGAGCTGTCAGGTAATCTTGAGCTGTCAGTATCCAAATTTAGTGAGAATGTGGCAGTGACAATTCACTCCAATAATTTCCCCCCTAAGAATTTTTACCACAAAAATCAGCAGCACTGCTTCTCATACACAACATTGTGAATCCAGTGCTAATGTTACCCTCTTGAAAAGCAAAGATGTCCTTGAGCTGAGCTCAAATATTCGTGGCTGCATCCATGCAGCTTTCTTGGTTCACCCAAAAAAATGCCTGAAATCAGCCATTTTTGTCATGGGATTTTTTTTAAGTGGAACACAAAGCAGAATAACTAGCTTGACCTTTCTGTAGAGTATCCCAGTTTTGCAAGTACTGGCCACAAAGAATGCTTTCCTTACTCATAATCATTAGAGGGAGAAAAACCCTTCAGAGCACGGATGTCAAACCCGCTGCGTCACGTTGCCATCACATGATGTTTCTCCCCTTTGTGGAGCTGGGGTGGGCGTGGGCTGCACATGACACATCTGGCCCATGGGCCGCCAGTTTGATATCCCTGCTGTAGAGGGAGGTGCCAGTTTTCCAAACTTAGATGTATTTAAAAAGTTACATAATGTTGCTCAGTGAGAAAGAGCCATAGCTATTTAAATACACACTAGCACTTTGTGAATGAATCAGGACTTTATTTAAGAAACAATAACTTGCATTTATTTCCTTTTGCTTCTAGGCTTGTGATTCCTGGACAGTGATTTTTTAATTCCATCTGTATAGCCTTACAGTATTGTAGAAAGACATTGCTGCCGTCTCCCCTGTCCTCTTCTTTAGGAGGGTGTGTATATATATAATACTCACAATGTATATAAGTACAAAAAGTGTCCTCTATTTTTTTTAACTTAACTGGATCTATGCTATTTTTTTCTAACATGTCCTGATGAATAAACTCCTTTTGTGATAAGAACTGGGGATTATAGGTTTGGAGCAGACTTTTCTGGTTGCAGTACCTTTTTGTACGAACTGGAAATTTTGATCCAAATTGCATGTACTATAAGGGGATTAAAGGAATTGTTATGTGTGAAGCACCTGTTTTGCAAAGAATGTATCCTAGATTCCAACTGGTGACATTTTTGCTTGAAGTAGGTCAGATAACAGAAGGGGATGGATATATTTCATTTTTGGACATGTTTAAAAGGCCAGAACCAACAATTGTACAATTAAGATTTGGCCAACATTTGGTCACTAGCTCTGAATTTGACATTTAGTGGAAACAACACTGGCCAGTGGCCCGATTACATAAAGCAGCATAATGCATGTCATCTTTTTAATAACATCTGAAAATAAAGTTGTATGGGTGGGCAACAGCTTTTTCCTACCAAATATGCTGGTGAAATTCAGAGCTGTGATTAAAAGGGGGAGGGCAAACTACCCCTCTGAATAACCAAGACACTAATGTATCTTTTTAGATGAAAGAGACTACCCCTTATTCCACGAAAGGGTTTTTAGCCTGGCCTCCTTTTGTCCCAAAGAATTCTGCTTCTTGATAAGCTATGGCATAAAGATCCACTGAAAATGGAAATGCAGATTTCTGTTGCAAGCTCGGTTTTTGGAGCTCTATGGAAAAGTTGTTGATTGGTAATTTCCATTTTAGAAAATCCCAGAATTTGGGTTCAAGGAAGTACCTAATGTATAAGTCGGTACATTACTTGGGCAAGTTTCTTTTTATTTATTTTGAGAGCCACCTTAGCAAAAAGATTGGATAGTATAGGAAAAATCCATATAAAATACTGTATTATTTAAGCACAAGCTGAGATACAGGGACAAGACTATACCATCAGGTACATTAGGTATTTCCCACATTTTGGAGGAAACATTCTTTGAAATCAACAAATTAAAATTACCTTCTGGTGGCCAAGCAGTATCTGAGCCAGATAAAAGATCATTTTGTAGTTCCTTCTATCTTAAATATAGCCTGACATTGATGCTGTACTCCCACCAAAATAATGTAATATAAATTGGGTACCTCCATTTGCATTTTTTTCCTTGCTAGCTTTAAAAGATCAAATGCAAGTCAGATGCAAAACAGTGGCTCATATAGATTAGTTGGCCTAATTCACATCACATACTAGTGTAATGCATCCCTGAGCATACAGTATAGCATATTTGCACCAATACACCAAATGTATTAATACCTGCCAACGTCAATTCTGATCAGTTATACGCTGCACTTAAAATCATTGTAATTTTTTTTCTGTTGGGCTTTGTAAAAAAAAGGACTGGCTCAATATAGTCATGCTGTTGACTAGGAGTTAGTTTTAAGCAGCATGTATTGATTCAAACAGTTCCATTACTACCGGTATCTGTTTTGAACCACCAAAAGGCCAATGTGATTCCCCTCTTATCCTTCTGCCAACAGATGAAAAAGTTGTTTTCTTCAAACAGTCTTTTGTGTATAACTAAGTAGCTAGGTGGGTACTGTTCGTTAAGATTCTATTTTTAAAAAACTTTGTGTTGACTAATTTGAGTTTTGTTCATTGGAAAGGCAGGATGTAATTTAAGAAATAAACTATCTCTGAAGCCGCTAACTTTGATTGTGATGTTTTCTGTTACTTGAAACCCAGGTGCAAAATTACCTATTGCTTCTTTTCAAACACTAAATTACTGTAAGATTCTTCATCTTCTCTTAGGCTATAATCCATTGTACAATCGGGACACAGAATTAAATTGGTGCCGTTTATGAAGCTTTGAGCAGAACCTGCAGAATCATTTTAGCAATTTCAATTATTAAGGGCTTAAAATGAGATCCTAGCTTGACTTTATTTCCACTTGCCAAATAGTCTTCCCACAACTATGGCCATACTCCTGAGACCAAAAGAGATTAATCAAATGAGCTTTAAACTTCATTCCAGGGGAAACATGCTACCTCAGAAAGGCCTTTATTGTTTGCAAATTATGCAAATAAATCATGACTGCCATACAAACCTCTTGGAAATATTTCCAAAGGGGGAAAAAAAGAATGGATTGAAATGTGTTTATTATATACTACACAGTCACTTTCTCAGTCTGTTCATTTTGTCCTCTACCTCCTGTACAATATTATGCAGTCTACCAGCAGTTTTTGTCAAGGCAGCAAAGCTTTCTTTAAGGTTTCCAGTCCCTTCATTTCTGCCCATATTGTCAAGACCATTAAACCATTGAATAATCCCTTCAAGATGCCCTTGGACAATCTTTTGCTCTTCCACTTCTGTTTGTAGAGCTTGCTCAGCACACATTTCAGCTTTAAGTTCTCTTTCGAGTTGGCTGATTTCATTCTCCAGCTCTTGAAACTGTTTTGCACTGTAGCAGAATTCCTCTTGGAGCTTATCTTCTGGAAGACAAATGTTCTTGGGTATGCTTAAAACTGTGCTTAAAAGAGGTTCTTCCATCTTAGTGAACAGATTGTCGAAGCGTTCCTTCATGAAAGCAAAGAATTTTTCTGTGCTCCTCCGGATTAAAGTAGGTGTAAGACTAGGACAGATGTTCTCTAGTTTATTCAATATAACTTTCTCCACTACCAGCATTATATGAGAAAGATGATCTTGAAAAGCAAAATATATCCGCAACATGAACGTTTGAGGGGTAAAACCAAAAAACTGGGCTTCGTACATCATTGGATTTATTGACATGTTGAGAAATACCTGGAAAGAACATTGTTAAAAAAAATCAGTCTTTGGTAAGTTAATTGGACTGGGTTCATACATTGTGCTATGTTGTCAGTCCTTTGAGGTAGTCCAGACAAGAGTTTACTGTAAGATTGCCGTAAAAGAATTTTGCAAGTCTGAAAGTGCATTTCTTCCCCCCCTTGCCTTTATGGTCCAAGAAACTAAGGAGGGTCCCTTCTGAGACTTTTGCTACACTATTACTTCTGTGGGCTCTTATCTCACTGTTGCTTAGTCTGCTGCCGCTGCCGCTCCTCGTCCTGTTTTTCTAGGATATTCTCACATAATTAGACCTGTACATAGAAACGTATAGGAGTCATAGGCTGGAAAGGACCTGAGATCTTCTAGTCCAGCAGCCCCCAACCTTTTGGGCACCAGGAATTGGTTCTATGGAGAGCTTTTGCCATGGACCAGAGGGGGCGGGGTTTTGCATGCTGCCTGCATCCCACAGATGTGGCTTATGTTTCTGCAGTCCGGTTTCTGACATGCTGCAGCCTGGTCGGTCCACGGATCCCTGTTCTAGTCCAACTCCCTGCCCAAGGCAGGAGGCCTTACACTATCCTGGTCAAATGATGGTCCAGTCTATTTTTGAAAACCTCCAGTGATGAATCACCCGTAATTCCAGAGGGCAAGCTATTCTATTGATTAATTGCTCTCACTGTGAGAAAATTTCTGCTTATTTCTAGGTTGGATCTCCAACCCATTACTTCTTGTCACATCTGATACTTTGGAGAATAAGTCAATCCCCTCTTCTCTGTAAGAGCCTCTCAAGTACTAGAAGGGTCGTTCCATGTCAAGGGGTCTGATTTGAGAAAAATGCACCACTCGACCATCACGGATTTTGATGAAATTTTGTGTGAACATGCACGTGTCCCCAATGAACATTGGTAAAGTGTTACGTGTGCCGATGCAATACTTGCAGAGATATAGTCATTTGTTTGACTCCATAACGCAGCCTTCTACAGTATGACTCGGAGGTTCCAGCAACTTTGAGACATATTGCCTCCGGCAATATTATTTTTTCATCTTGTTTTATAGTATAATACTATTATATTGTGTTGGTCCATGGTAACATTGTCACTACCAGTTCAGGCACTTCAACCAGCAACCCCATCGCCACAGGGGGCACGCCCAACAGCCGTGCAATACCAGCCACAGCATCGGCAGCACGACTAAACGTTTGGCTGCTCGAACCAGCCTCCAGCGACCATCAACCGACCAAATATTGATGCCGACAGATCTGTTCAACTTTTGCGACAGAAACATTCATGGAATTTAATATATATACGTTCCGAAGGAAGAAATTGAAGAAAGCAGGATGCTGCAAGAAGAAAGATGGAAAGTTAGCAGCACAATAGCTGGCAGAAGAGATCATCACCAGTTTGTGCCAGTTGATTCAAATTCGATTTCTGTTAGCAAAGTTTCAAATGACGCAATTAGCTTTGTGGCCAAAATGTCCAATATCATCAATTCGAATTTAAAATTGGCCGACAGTTATGTTGCCTGCATTTATGACAAAAAATGGTGGGTAGGCAATGTCGTGGAAATTTTGATTGAACAAAACGATGCATTGGTAACATTTATGCATCCACAAGGCCCTACTCATTTTTTTATTATTTTGTTTAATAGAGCACAACAAGTTGTACAAGATGGCCTTGTTTCTCTCAGCAAAATATTGCCAGAGATATGTCTCAAAGTTGCTGGAACCTTAAAGTCATAATGTAGAAGGCTGTGGCATGGGGTCAAACAAATGACTGTATCTCTACATGTATTGCATTGGCACATGTAACACTTTACCAATGTTCATTGGGGACACGTGTGCATGTTCATACAAAATTTCATCGAAATCCGTGATAGTTGACATGGAATGACCCAGAAGACAGTTGTCACATCCCCCTTAATTCTTCTCTTTGATAGGCTAAACATACCATTACCCATTAACCAAGCCATAGTAAAATGCAGTTGAGTATACCACAAAAAATGGATCCATACCAATTGCTGAAATAAAATGGTTTAGCACAGTGTATAATTACTATTAGAATTGATAAACTATTCCAAGCATTTGGGCACATGGACATATATGTAACTTCTTTAAAAGAAAAAAAAGAAATGATACTTGCAAAAGTAATAGGATTTAAAAAAAAACAACCCACACCATTTTCTTATGGACAGGAAAAGGGGCAAGCAGTCATACAATGAGTGCCATACAAATCAAATCAATCTGTCAGTAGACACCCAACTCCATTGCATAAACATTTTTATATTCAGAATTACTTGATACTTGTAAAATAAAAAAGCCTATGCAACTTGATAGCTAAATAAAATTCTGAATACTAATTCCATATTATTGACATGGTTATTAAATGGACTGATTTATTTCAGGAGAACATGCCTGCAACTGAACAGTATTATATTACTAGAGAATGTTTCAGACATGTAAAAACTAGCTATTTTGAAAGAATTCAAAATTCTTTCAGAATTCAAAATTTACTGAAATCAGGCAACCCAGTTTTCTGAGGAAACCTGATGGAAAACATTACCTTGAGCTGCTATGTTGAATGATGGAACTTTATATACATAGGAACTAGCAAACCTTGTTTTGAATTATATAAATTCTTTCTAATTAAAGGGCTCTAATCATCACTTAATATTGAATTTGGATATTTTTTTCTGAACAATACAATTTTTCCATAGTGAAAAATTACCTCTGATAAATTTTTGCCAAAGAATCCATTTTTTATGAGAGAACGTAGCATTTGGACTAATAATCAATTAGGTCATAGTGATCTATAAAACCTTTGTTAAGAACTGATGAAAGATACAATAAACTTGGCATCAGAATACTGCGCTTATTAGTCACAATTGAAATGTACTTCCAAGACAAGTGAAAAGTTGTGAAAAATAAATGTAACATTTCCTTATAGAAATCTATGCCAAGTAATTTTTGACAAATATGACCAAAGTTCAGTAAGTTCCAGAAACAGAACTGTCAGAAGCAATTTCTCCTTTCCTGATAAACCGCTATAAAATATAAATAATAACCCCATACACATTTACCCGAGAGCAATTCCTTTTAAATTTAATAGGACTTCTTTCCCAATAGATATATGCTTGGTTGGGTTTTAAAAACAGAAATGCTACACTACTAACCGAAAATTGAATAGGAACATCTGGTAGGTTTCCAAATGCTTTCAAATACACGGATAAGGACGTCCATTTACTAATTGTTTAACTGTGTCAAAACTCCAGCCCAAAATATGAACTGATTATTTCATTTGGAAACCAAACGTGAACGGGCCAGAATTTCATTCATTTCTAGATTCAATGTTTGCCATAAACAAGCAAGAAACGCATCTTGTACAAACCTTCCAGTGCTGAAAAAAGGACAGTAATGTGACCCGCTCAACCCTGTAAAATGCCAGGACAGCGATTTCCTTTTAAGTGACGCCCGATTGTTCTTCCGTTTATCATCCTCTCGCTCTCTCGCTTGTCGGTTGCTGTCATTTCATTCTTGATCAGATAAGTCGGTTCTTCCCGATTCCCCATCTTTACATTTTTGGACCCATCGATGTACAGTACTCACGTCAATACAGTCGTCCCCATAAATAGCCTGCATTCGGCGGTGAATTTCAATCGGCGGGACTCCTTTGGCGGTCAAAAACTCAATCACGGCACGTTGCTTAAAGCGTATGGCCGAGTACTCGGTGCAGGCCTCCATTTCACCAGCAATAGCAACCCAACCTTTTCTCTTTCTCTCCCATCAACTTCCCGCCAACTGAAGCGAAAAAAGGGACGCTAACAAAACACAAACGGGTCAGAGGTTCCCGCACTGCCATCTGTTGGCGAGCGAACACCGCGGCCGCTGCTTCCCTTCCAACCCCGGCAGGAGGCGGCGCGATCTTATTCGATGTCTCAAAAAACAAAGAGCATGGCAACGTCGGGCCTGAACCGGAGAGGCCCGAATTCAATTCGGGTCAGAATTCGGATTTAGGCCAATCCCTCTTCCTTCAGCCCCAACCTGCCTCATAGACTGGAAGGGAGACCTACGTTCATCTATTATTTCTAAGGTGCGCGTACACTGACGCCAGACACCCATCTCCTGGTGAGAGAGGGTGTGTATGTGTATGTGTGTATATGTGTATGTATGTGTGTGTGTGCGTATATATATATATATGTGTGTGTGTGTGTGTGCGCGCGCACACATATATATATTTATGCAAATGTAACAATACTGAAAACTGCCCTCCCAACGCCATTTCCCCTTTTAAGGGGGGCGGGGGCGCCCTTCGGGAATATTGTTACCTGCGAAAGAGAGTTTGTCTTTTTTTCCTGAAATCCGTTTAATACCCAAAAGTTATCTAAGGTTTTACCGTAACTGGCCAAGTTCTTCCTCGTTTTCTTCGCGCTTTTTGTATCGCATTAACGTCTCGTCCCTTTTGCTCTATTTTATTACTACCGGGTTTTGCATTAAGTCTTGCGCCTTAATTTAAAAGGTTACCTTTTTTTTTTTTTTTAGGTCTGGAGCCCCAACTTACCTCAAAACGTCTCCGTCCCCGGAGGGTAGGATTCAAGCCGCGCTCAAAGAAACTTCGCCGAATTGAAATTCGCTTTTCCCGCCTCTTTGGCTCTCGCTCCTTGTTCCGAACGGCTTCCCGCTCAACCCGCCCCTTTCCACAAGTAACCATAGAGCTGGGGAAGACTAGAGCCACGCAGGTCAGACTTCCGGCTGTCGTCACGATTCTCCGGCACACCAAAGCAGCTCTGATTGGGTTCAACAAGTAGACGGAGGGAGGGAGGTGGACGGCGCAGATTGGCTGAAGGGGGGGTAATAAGGAAGAATAGAAATGGCACAGATTGGCTATTCGGCCGACGGCTTTGGGGATATGATTGGCCGACATCGAGGAGCTACTGTAAGCAGAGGCAGAGCTTTAAGGCGGCAGCGCCAAGATGGCGTATCAGACTTTCCGGCAGGAATATCTGCAGGTGCCTGCTGTCACACGGGCCTACACTACCGCCTGCGTCCTCACCACTGCGGCTGTGGTGAGTGGGGGAGAAGGGTGGGCTCCCGTGATCGCTCGGTGGTAGAATGAGCAGTCGTTCGAAGGAAATCCTTTGACATACCTCTGCCTTGGCTATTGGGCAGGTCTGTTGCATTTCTAGATTGGGTCGTGATGAACTTTCCCCCCTCTTTGATTCCAAAAATTAATTAAATTTATATGCCGCCCATCTCAGTATCCGAAGTGACTCTGGGTGGCATAGAAACTTTGTGCAGCTTAAGTTTCGAAGAAGGGTTATTTATCTATGGCATTGAATGTAAACAACCTTTCCACTCCTGGGGACCCATTTGCTAAGAACCGAGATTAAAACAGGCCATGAAGAGTTAGGATCTCTCAGACTAATTTTACCATATGGCTGTGAAAATTAAATCAGGCTGAGAAGAGAATTAAGCGAAAATTGTGTAAAATAGAATCTGGAACCCAGTCCATATATAATGAAATATTTATTTTTTCATTGAATAGTAAATCTAGTCTGAGAAACCATCTTCCAATCTACTTGCCTGCAGCATAACTAAAGTATCACCTAGCTATCCTGTCATTTGCTAATATTACTGTAGACATTTTTCTGGTATACACATAAACTCACACCTTAAAATAGGGTGCAAAAGAAAACATAAAATGTCAGATAGCTATGGTATTGAAGGTGTGTACGTGTATGTGCGTATGTATATACACACACACATATATATATTAGAGCAGTGGCTTTTGGGATAGTGTGCACATAAGAAAAACACTCTTGGCATGTTTTCCTCAAAGGCCAAACAAGTGCATGAAAAGCAAGATGTAAAAGCGGTAGCCTTCCTTTTTGCTGCAAGCATAACATCAGGTTTCCAGATACTGCAAGTTTTATGTTTTTTAAAAAAGTTATCTTACAAAGTGGTCTTTGCCATGCCTATTTTATACCTATTGTTGTTTTGCTTAGAATTCTGAAATAGAAAAAGTGGTCCAATTAAGAGGGTTCATCTTTATGGAGGGAAAGAAATGGTACTTTGACTTATGTTTGTGGGGGAAAAAACCTCAGCAGATTCTTCCTGATTGGTTTTGGATAAAACCAGATTTATGTTTATGCATGAAGATAGATCGGTTATGAACTAGATTGCATTAGGTCATCAAGGATACTCTAAATTCAGTAATATAAGCTGCCTAATGGTGGATTACAATGTTGTACAACTGTGACTTCCTTTGTATTTTCTTTTTTTAGCAATTAGAATTAATCACACCTTTTCAACTGTACTTCAACCCAGAATTGATATTTAAAAACTTTCAGGTAAATGCTTTTTTGCATATTTTTCATAAGGACAAGTAGCATAATGCAGTTTTCACAAATCAAAATTGCTGGTATTTTTAACAAGTGGAATCAATTCTTGAGATTTATGGTAGAACCCTCTAATACTTACAAGCATTATTCCTAATAATGTTACATGCTGATTCTGCTACCAAATATGATTGTTCTCTGTGTGTGTGTGTACCAAATATGATTGTTCTGTGTGTGTGTGTGTGTGTGTGTATCTCCACTGCCTCACACACACACACACAAATCGGGCTGGGCCACCAAGGTTGGGGACCACTGGTTTACAGCACTCTCTGAGCTGTTTACAACATCAGCATATTGCCTCCCAACAATCTGATCCTAATTTTACCAACCATGGAAGGCTGCGTCAACCTTGAGCCAGTCGAAATCAAACTCCTGGCAGTGGGCAGGGTTAGCCTGCAATACTGCATTCTAATCACTGCACCACCACATCTCCCTGAAACAAACAAGCATTTGCTTAAATGTGATTTATTAATTTCTCATTCCTCATATCTCTTGCAGGTATGGAGGCTGATTACAAACTACCTTTTCTTTGGGCCAGTTGGATTCAATTTTTTATTTAATATGATATTCTTGTATCTTTTGCTTATCTTCTGTATGTAAGCTTACATATGCTTGCATATGTAAGACCTTTTAGACATACCACAATGAAAGTTGGTTGAATCTTCTTTTCTAATTAATATACTGCCATTATTTATATGGACCCCAGGTGATTTAGGAACAACTTTAGAAGCAAATAAGTAATTTAAGGAGGATGACTAACTGATTCCGTATTTGAAAAAAAATATAAGCATCATGTTTTGCTGTATTTCAAGGGTAATCACCATGTTTTCATATGTCAGCAGTGTTAGTTCCTAATTTGTTTATGGACAAATCAAGTTTTGCTTAGAGTTAAGATGCCCAAAGAAACAGATCTGCACTGGTAATCTCCAAGTTTAAAAGTCTCAACTACGAAAATAGGATTTTTTTTGCAGCAAATCAAACAGTACAAAATTAGATCTGTAGTGATAGGAGGCAGATCTTTTACCCTTGTTGTAACTTGGTTACAAAATCCTACTTTAGATTTTTGGATTGTATGGGCAGAATGTCCCTGATGTATACCAATTCTATGGCATAGAAGTTTTAATGTCAGTATTGAACTTATTTCCCAAAAGATCTGTGTTTGACTCTGTGTAATTAACAATAGCCTAGATTTTTTTCAGTTCTAAATGCTAAAATAAGACTAAAGGTGTATCTAGTACTTAAAATCCTTGTCTTCTTCCACCTCTGAATCTGAAGCTAAAACACAGAACAGAGTTTCATTTTCTTGTAAAAATAAAATATGTGTATACATCTAGTATTTTCCTGAACTGGTGATCAGATATCGCTATTGTCGAATGCTTGAGGAAGGATCATTTCGTGGTCGGACAGCAGACTTTGTATTTATGTTCCTTTTTGGTGGACTCTTAATGACTGTATCCTTTCATTGTTGGATTTTATATAAGATCTGGGACAAGATAAAATTATTATAATTGTTCTCCATCTATTTTTGGGATATCTCTTTAATGTATTCACAATACATCTTCTAGGAAGGGCAACTAAACAAATAGCAAACATTTTTTTCAGAAATGAACACTTTGTAAGAGAATTCTGGGTTATGTTGATGGGAAGCTTCCTCAATTCATCCAGTGCCATTATATCTACTAGGCCTGATCAGGGGAAATTATATAAAAATACCATTTTTTTCAAAGAAAACTTTGGTTTGATTTGGAATTGGTTGGGCTTTAGCTTTCTAAAAGAGTCTCAAGTCTTCCGCTTCACAAGAGTTTCAGAACTGTGGAAAATTTTGTTAGATGGTACTTTCAAACAAGATAATTTCTTGAGAACCTCTCTGAAGAGCTGAGGTAATCTAAAGACTATTTAATCTCAAAATACATATGTACTTGCATGAGAAAAACACTGGTAGTGAAAAACTTCAGACATTCAGAACAAGGTCCTATTCTGCCCTACTGCAATAACTTATTTCCTTTCCTCAGGCCAGCCTACAGGTGTGTCTATTTTTATCTTCACAAGCAACTAGTGACGATAATTAGGCTAAGAATATAAGATCAGCCTCAGATCATTTTGCATAATTTCTTTTGTGAAATGGGAAGTGAAACCAAGGCTTATGCCGAGTCAAACTAGGGTTGTATATTTATGTACATTAGGTGGCAGCCACTCTCCAGGTGAAGGGACTTTGCTAGTTTACTCTCAGATAGAGGTAGTCCTTGACTTATAACAGTTCATTTAGTAACCGTTTGGTTACAAAGGCACTGGAAAAAGTGGCTAATGACCATTTTTCACACTTACAACTGTTGCAACATTTCTTATGGTCACATGATCAAAACTCAGACACTTTGCAACTGACTCATATTTATGGCAGTTGCAATGTTCTTTTCCAACCTTCTAACAAGCAAAGTCAGTGGGGAAGCTAGATTTACTTAACAACTGTCTTACTAACTTAACAACTGCAGTGTTTCTCTTAACAACCGCCACAAGAAAGTTTGTTAAATGGGACAAAATTCAGTTAACTGTGTCACTTAGCAACAGAAATTTTGGGCTCAATTGTGGTTGTAAGTTGAGGACTATCTGCACTAAAAATTAAAGCTCTTCCTTACAGTATTCATATGTGCAATGCAATGCAAGTGCAGAAATCCTGTCTTGATGGTATTTCCCTCTTTTTTTCTGGAGAATTAGCAAATTCAGGTCCCTGCAGCTTTGCAAAAAATTGACTCAGTTGAGGCATTGCACCAGTTTCAGTTTAAAAAGTTTCATTATGATTAGACAAATATGGTTTGTAATCTGGCCTCAAATCTGTACCACAGGTTGAAGTAGATCTGCTTTAGGAAACTTGTCCTTCTAAGGATTTTTTTACAGTGTGTAAATTAAACAGTAAACCTTTCCATTATGAAGGTGGTTTTTTTTTCTTTTTTAAGATTTGGAATATTATTTTAGGTTTTAAAAGTGATTTACTTTTTCATTCGTTCTTCCTCATTCCTAATATGCCACAAGATGCTGTAAATTACCAAAATAAATATGTATGCAGGATTACAATTTTCTACTATTTATTTTTAAATTTCTTTGATAAGACTACAATGACTTTTTCTTTAACCGTTATTCCCATCAGCTTTTTGGCTTGTTTGTCAATTTGGTTTTTTTAGGGCAGGCGTTTACGATAATGCTAGTATATGTCTGGAGCCGCAGAAATCCTTTTGTTCGCATGAATTTCTTTGGGCTTCTCATCTTTCAAGCTCCATTTCTTCCATGGGTTCTCATGGGATTTTCACTTTTATTGGGAAACTCCATTATAGTAGATCTTCTAGGTAAGATGATCGAAAATTCTGTCAATAAGTGAGCTATAATAAAATCCTTGCCTTGTTGACCTGCCTCATCCCTTAAAAATTGTTATTTGCTTTTCTGCTTACTAACATTTAGATTTGAATGATATTTTTAATACAAAGTTACAATTATGCAAATACATTGATAGTTATTGAGGAATCCCAGCAGCAATGATTACACTGTTAGTAGATGTGAAAGACCAGATCATTCTGGAGGAGGACTATATAATTGCTAAAAGTCATCCTTAACTTGATGGTACATAATAAAATAATCTTTCACAGCAGCCTTTTTTAATCATTGAGGGAATACAGATTTAGTCCCTAGCTTAATAATGAGAATTGTATATACTTTGCCAAATGTAAAATACAGAATTCATAAAAGCACTACTGTGCTGCTTGTTGTCTTACAGTTTACATATGAAGAAAAGAGGCCAAGAAAAGCAATGCTACATATGAAAATCTTAAGTTAGAAACAGCCTGCAAAATATATCTTGAGGTGCTTCTTCTAAAAATAGATGAACTGATGATGTGAAAAACGATTAAATGTTTTAAATGTTAAAGCAACAGGAGGAGGTTTTGCTGTCCACCTAAATATTCACACAATTGGAAAAGAAAACTAACTTCTTTAGAATTCCTAAGAAACAATCTTTTCAAGCCTCAGGTAGTCTTTTATGAAACAGGCTTTTAAAATGCTTTCTCAAAACTGCAGTGATTAATGTTGGGTAGTTGGATACTTTTAGACTTTTGTAATAAAACAATGTTGTATTTCAATATTTCTCCCCTCATCTCTAGGCATTGCTGTGGGTCACATATATTTCTTCTTGGAAGATGTCTTTCCAAATCAGCCTGGGGGAGGAAGGCTTTTAAAAACACCATCCATATTGTAAGTGCTTTCTATTTTTTTTTATTTAAATCATTTATAGAGCTGCCCATCTTATAGCCAATTTGAGGGAGCTCCCAATCAATAAAGCTTTCCTTTGTGATGGGTATTGAGTGGAAGGGAAGAGACAGAATAAAGTGTACCCAAACTACTGCAGAACAGTTGTATTCAGTGAGCAAATTCCAAACCTAAAAAGATAGAAAATGGACAGAGATGGAGTTTAATCCACATTGAAGTTCTGAATTACCACCTTAATCTCTCAGATTTGTTCAGTTTTCCAAGCAGAGTTTAGTTGATCATACCTAAGAGGTGTATAATTAAATGGAATTCACAGAGAAAGTCTAAATCAATATTAGAATGCATGCCTCACAGGATGAATATTATGTATTCAACCCCAGCATGTATAGATAGAGCTGGGAATAATATCTAAAATCTAGAGAAGCGCTGTCAGCTAGCACAATACTGAACTAAATGAACTGGTTACCTGACTCAATATATAGTATCACATAATTGCTGTATTTGTCTATAAGTACTGTTTGTGGGATTTATAAAAGCATCTCACTGGTTATTTACAGAACAGGTAGTTGAAATAGGTGGATACTTTTTGGGCTCAGATGTTGTTTACCATGGTAGACTGAACCATATCATCTTAGAAAATTTTAAATCCATTTAGAATTCAGGATATATCCTACAAAAAGAAAACTGGAAAACTAGCAGATTGTGATAACTAATTTACTAGATAAATTTCAATAATAACAAGAGATAAAAAAATCACCCTATCCTATTTTGCTGCTTGAGCTTTATGGAAGCTGTATTTGGTACGTCTGTAGAATATCAGATTGGGGAAAGCTGCAATACAGTCACATGGAAGTAATTGAGAAGCAGCATTTAAAAGAATCTTTTTAAGAAACTGAGAAATACCAAATTGAGAAATATATGCCGTTCAGAGCAGTGGGAACTAACAGTTCTTCCTAAGACAAATATACATACATTTTTGTTGACTTGAGCTTTAAATATATATATATATATATTGCTTAACAGGAAACTAATATTTGATACTCCAGAAGAAGATCCCAATTACAATCCATTGCCTGAAGAAAGGCCAGGAGGTTTTGCATGGGGAGAAGGTCAGCGCCTAGGAGGCTGAGATCCAGCAAACATCTTTGACGAGAGACTAGGCAAGCAAACCACCCTGGAGAATGGTTCTGTTCTCTTGTACATAAAGGAAGTTTTGACAACTCTGAATATGCAACACATTTTTTTCAAAAATGAAAAAAAAATCTGATCAAAAGACATTTTTCAAGAAAGTGACTTCAAAACCTCTTGGAGACTTTTACATTGATTTGTTTAAAAATGAATGACCCAAGCCAACAGAAACTGGAAATGCACATTCTTGTGTTCTTCAGTTCATGTGTAAAAAGAAATATTTGTAAGGCCCTTTTCAATTTTATTTCATACAGGACTGGGCAACTACAGAAGATGAATAAAACTCTTTATTTTACTTTTCTTTTTTCATTAGATAATTAAACAGGCAAGCTTGACTTGCTGGCCATGGCAACGGTGCCTCTGAAGCAAACTACAACTGAAGAGCCTCTTTTTTTCTCAGAAGATTTGGGTAGATTTTATATGCTGAATTATGTTGAAGTCTTTGTGTTTACCAAAACTGGTTTACTGTTATGTTTGCAGTGTAACCCCCATTGGTGGCTAGGGACCAAGATGGTTGGTGAGGTTTTATATGTAAACTGTAAAATTGGTTAGCTATAAGGTACAATCCATCTTCCTTACGTACAGTGTTATATATTCTCTTAAAAGCAGATTTCTCATGTGAGGTTTGTGATTACAGTCAAAGTAGATACTATTATGGTAGATACTATAGACGTTTGACTTTTATATCTTCAATTCCATCGGCGTCTTTACTATTTTTGTATTTCATGGAACATGATTTGTCTTCCTCTATTGCTACTTGAAAAGGAAACATCTAAGAAACTGTTTCATACAAATCTCATGACAGACTACACTGGAAGAATGAAAGTTTTAAGCGATAATTTGTTCAAAATATCTGTTTTATGAAAGACCAGTTCTCTTCAGGGTTAAAAAGTGCTTTATTTGGCCTGTTGTGTGGGTGAATTACTTTCAGAGTTTCACACTTAAATTGCTGCACGGTGGCCTTGGCATCCCACAAAATAAAAGAGAGCTGAAATTCCGAGATCATGACATTTTGTGAGATCTTAAGATTCTTGTGCCCAAGGTCTTGGCCAGTTAAAAAATGTAAGAGTTCAGGAGTTGAGCTGCAGTCTAGGAGTTTGAAGAGTGTGAAATTATTAAACTTTGAGATACCTAAGGTAGAACAAATTCTGATGTGTTTGGTATGTAAAAAAACCTGACTGATAAGCCACTGGGCCTAGAGGCAGTCTTTAACCTTTATATGTTCTTTGATGAGCAGTCAGCCCTCCTCATAACTTAAGCCCCACAGTTGCTGGTGTTATCCAGCATTGGACAGCATTGCTGTCACTAGCTTTTCTCCATTTCCAAACTTAAAAGTGCTAGTTTAAAACACAACACCAAACAAGCATACATGCGTGTGCGCATGCTGATTTTTAAAAATTTGGAACAGTAAAACGACTTGATGTAGATTGAAAGCAGTTTCAGATGCATTCTTCTTCCTCGTGGACTGACCTCCCTTAGATTAGGAGTGTAAAATGTATGGATCAGCACAAATTATCAGTAACTGTTTCATGGGTTCATGGGGTAGAGTCAAATGTTTGCTTCTTTTACATTTTTAATGGTCCAAGAGGATAAATGCAAGTATTAAACTTTAGATGACTCTTTTAGTGGAGTTATACAAGGAAGATAAACTATGAACAGATTTAACATCAGATAAGATTCAAGTTAGTAGCTATTTCATACAGATAACTCTGATGCTGGGGGCAGTAGAGCATTACCTCTGAAACCCAGTATTGATAAGGATGCTAAATTTTATTATGTTTGCTGGCCTCAGCATTCAGAGTAACTCTAAATACTTCAAACAACTGAGAATCACAAAAATTTATACAACCACCAGCAAATTCTCATTTCCCAAACTCTTATTTCCCCCACATCTCTCTGAGCGGGTGAAAAATTACCTTTCATATAGTATTATGTTCTGCAAAGTGTAAACCTAAACTTATGGAGATTTTGTGGATTTCTAAATCCCATGGATAAACTTTTCTTACTGCCAGTGATTTAACAAATATTCTTTTATTTTAAAAAATGTGAATACTGTGATGATTTTGAGAACAGGATCCTGGCTGCATGCAAGTTCAAACCATCTTGTTTTGCAGTTTTACATGTATGTTTTCTGAAACAACCTTTTGCAATTAATAATTGAGATGCCAGTAGGAAAAATGGATCCAGTTAAGTCAATGCTCAGTTTCTGTTATTTCTTTGTGAGAAACCAATTTCCTATCCACAATACCTTGTATTATGCCAGAGAGGCGGCTTTGTGGTAAAGTATTAAAAATTCAGGATTGACTGGTAGTACAACTAAGATAGCTCTGGTGTCTCATAAAAGACGTTTCTCTTCTCATCCAAGAAGCTTCTTCAGCTCCGACAATCTTCAAAAGAAAAAGCAAAGTCCAGTTGCCTCCTGAAAAAGCACCTTTGGGACAACCATGACCTGGACGACTGAGAATCTCTACAGAATCCAGTTAAGTGTTAACTGACAAAACTGAAGTAAATAATGTTTAAGGCGGCTATAAATAATGGCGATTTTCCCCGTGAATCCACAATGTCTGGCAGCAATGAAAAAAAAAGCTGTAAGCCTACTCCTATGCCCACATACTGCAAATTACTTACACGGCAATCATACATAAAACTGAATATCATTTCTTATCTCTGACTCAGAATAATAGCTACCATGGTTTAAAAAGAATAAAAGGTTATGAAAAGAGTTCGGGCCGTGCCTTGTGGAAATTGGAATTCTCGGAAATAACATCAGGAAACAAAGTGAAACAAGCAAAACACGAGGGCAGGAACCGCTCCAACGTGTAACACAACACCCTGTTTCGCAAAACCACGCTTCACACGCCCGCGGCAAACTTAGCTTGCAGCCCCAGAAGGCTCGGCCGTCGGGTGAGCAGTAGCGCGCATGCCTAAATTGGAGAAAGCGCGAGCGAACTACAATCTCCGAGAGCCTCTTACGTCGTTAGCGAGCGGGCGTTGACAAGAGGCGGGCGCGAGGGCCGCTGGGAAATGTAGTCCGCGTTTTTCTGAGGCAAACTCTGAGGGGCGGGGCCCGGCGAAGCATGTTACCTGACGCCGGCGAGGACGCCGCCGCTGCCGCTGGGAGCCGAGGATGCCTCAGAGGACCGGGGAGCTGCCCCCGTTCAAGAAACCGAAGCTGGCGTCCACCACGCTGCCTCTCGCCTCTGGATCGCGCAGAGCGATGTTGCTAACGACGCCGGGGACGAAACGCTATCCTTCGTCCTCTTCCTCTTCTTTGTCGTCGTCGTCGTCCTCCTCCTCTTCAATAGGGATCGACAGCCAGCGTCGGAGCCTGCCGATTTTCCAAGCGCGGGGGACGCTGCTCGGACAGCTCCGCACCTTAGACTGCGCGGTCCTGATCGGTGAGAGAATCATGCCCTTCCCCCCTCCCCCCTTTCTCAACAGCCTTGCTGGGGGAGGAGGAGGAGTTAGCAGAAGCCTCGCCCCTTTCCCGAAGGGGAGGGTGGGTTTGAGCGGGAGTGTTCCTCGCTGCTTACTGCAGGAAAGGGGCGGAGTCTGGCGTGTGTTCGTTCTGCGCAGCTGCTGTGCGGTGGGCGGGGCTTTCCCATAGCCTCTCTTTGCTGTCAATTGCCTATTTGGGGGGATTTTTTTTCCCCTTGAAGGGAAGGAAAGCAGAGCTGTGAGAATGCCGCTTCTCTTTCTCTTTACCTTCCGCCCCCGAGTAGATGCAAGGCTCCCTTTTTGCTACTGAAAGGCACCCGGGGATGCTCCCTGCTTCTTATGATGAATACTTTTTGCAGTCAGACTTTTGCTGGGGATCCTCTTGTTAGTCGCCCCTGTCTCTGGAGTGCTGAAGGGTTGGGATTTAAGAGCGGCTCCCAGGGTGGTTTTAAGGCTGTGCTTTGAACTACCAACTACCAAGTTTCCCAAAGAAGGGATTGGAATTGTGGAGCTGTAGCCCACTACAGCTGTTGACATGTTTTTGGGGGGCAGATGTTAGCTTATGGTTTCCTGATATAGGTAGTCCTCGACTTGCAACAGTTTAGTGACCCATATTACTAACTTAGCTGTAGTGATTCGCTTAACCACTGTGGCAAGAAAGGTTGTAAAATAGGGTTAAAACTGACTTAACAACTGTTTCCTTTAGTAACAGAAACTTTGGTCTCAACTGTGGTCATAAGTTGAGGAACTACCTGTATAGATTTTGCTACGTTTCCTCAAAAAGGTACATAGGGATGCTGATGACAGCCCCTAATTTTGGGTGGATATGGTTTAATTAGCCTCTTTTCAATTATTCCCTAGTATTTGAAATGCAAGCCAGTCTTTAAAGGGGAAGGGGAATCTTACACTTTATTTTCCTCATTTATTGAAGAGGATTTCATCCCAAATCTAGCAAATTGCTGTGGTTAAAAGAGAAAAAATATCTGACAGAAAGTAACTAATCTGAGGTTACTCAGTGGTTTAGCATGTATGTCATACTGCCCTGAACTAAGGTTTGAAAACAGTGTTTGGGTAGGTGAAAATAAGTCATGAATTACAGCATAACATTAAAACACAGTCATCCAGTTCATGCGAGCTTTAGAAGAAGCTAAAATGGGGTTCGGTATCTTGGATGTAACACATTACTGGACAACCTGCAGTTGTGTTTTCTTAGCCAGGATTAGGGATTAGCATGTTATAGAAACTTGGCCAATGGGGGGATTTTCCAAATCGTCCTAAAATACAGACAAATCGAACAGTAATATATCACAGTGACCAATAATTTTTAGAAGAGTAATCAGTCACAAATTTAAAATACGTTGATTTTAAAAATATTGTGGCAAATAAATAGTTGGCATGCATATTTTATGGCTGGAGATAATAAATAGCTATGTTCTTTATAATTAACAATACCAAGACATTCACATAGACTGGGAAGTTGTGCCTAACTTCTTCTTTTTTTTTTTGGTGCTGAAAGAACAGCTCCTGTAGATAAACTGTAAAACTGCTTTCTCCAATTTGGAATGTTCCAGATATATTGTATTTCTGTTACTATAATTGTCCGGACCTTTTTGTTAATGGGGGAAGGAAATCAGAATAATAATAATTAGTAGTATATATCCCAGCTTTTTCATATATTTTATTTTTTATTAGATTTTTACTCCACCTTTATTACTTTATAAGTAACTCAAGGGGCAACCATACCTATTTTCTCCACAACCCTGTGAAGTGGGTTAGGCTGGGGGAGAGAGAGAGGGAGAGGGAGAGGGAGAGACTGGCCCAAAGTTCCCCACTGGCTTTCATGCCTAAGGGAGGCCTAGAACTCACAGTCTCCTAGTTTCTAGCTCAACACCTTCACCACAACACCAAACTGGCTCTCAGTGTTAGAATGTGCTTGAAGAGCAGCAGGTAAAATAAGGCTGAAGTCCCACAGTATTTGCTTAGAGATTAGGTTCCTGTGAACATATTTACTAGTATCCACAACATGAATACCCTCCAAATGGATTGACTTTAAATCCAGAATTCCCCATTCAAAATGATTATCACTGAGAATTTTAGTGTAGGGTTGTGCCCAGGTTGGAGAAAGCTGACTGACGCCACTGTTTTATTAAATGAATTCAGAAAACAAATCTGTTTTATTTCCTGTTAGGATACATAATGGAGATGCCATATCTGATGTATTTAACAAAATGACATTTATTTGCTTAATAATTTGTAGGGGAAACAGGTTCCGGAAAGACAACTCAAATTCCTCAGTATCTCTACGAGGGGGGAATTGGGCGCCAAGGAATCGTTGCTGTGACCCAGCCTCGTCGTGTAGCTGCTATATCCTTGGCTACCCGAGTCTCAGATGAGAAGAAAAATGAATTAGGAAAATTGGTAAGTAGATTGTTTTTTCTCTTTGGATCGTCCTTTTCTCTATTTCTCTGTTTCCCTTGTTTGACACCCTCCACTCTCTCTCCTAAGGTGTAATCTTGTTAGAACTTGAATTGATGCTTTGCAGAGGATTTTTGAAATAGACTGAAGGCTACAAATAGCCAACTGCTGGTTTAGTATGCCAATCATGGTGCATTTTAGCAGTAATTTTCCCAGATATAAAAATTAAAACTAAGATTTCCAAATCATAACAACAATGCTACTTAGTTGATGTTAACTAGCAGCTGTGTTGGTGCAGCGGTTAGAATGCAGTATTGCAGGCTAACTATGCCCACTGCCAGGAGTTTGATCCTGACCCGCTCAAGGTTGGCTCTGCCTTCCATCCTTCTGAGGTCTGTAAAATGAGGAGCCAGATTGTTGGAGGCAATCTGTAAACCTCTTAGAGCAGAGGTTTCAAACACACGTTGTCACAGCAGCGTCATGTGACGTATCAGGACTTTTTCCCCTTTGCTAAACCGGGCAGGGGCATGGCCAGCACGTGACACATCTAGCCTGTGGACCGGGAGTTTGGCAGCCCTGACTTAGAGAGTGCTGTGAAGGACAATGAAGTGGTATGTAAGTCTAAGTGCTAAATGCTAACTGTAATTAACATACAATTAGTATTGAAGTAAGGGTTAAAAGGGAGAGAGGTGGGAATTACTATACTTTATGGGAATTTGCTGCTCATCAAGAAGCAATGAAATACTGAACATTCAGTTACATTGCATTATTCATAAATTAAATGGAAAATATTGAAAAGAAATTACACTTTGTAAAAATAAATTCTGTGATTAGCTCCCTAAGGAAGGCTAATTTGAAGAAGGTTACATGAAAGTTACCCAAATATATGATAGTTTAAAAATGCTACATTATTGGATCACGGATGGGGAGTGGGATATAAGAGTGGCGACCAAATACAGTATACAAAAATTTTATTTATATATAGAACACTCTGATTATTTATCTAGATTATTTAATAAGATTTGAAATCAGCTCTTCCACATTCATACTTTATTCAGGTTTTTTGGGTGGTAGGTTATCTCTTGTCTTACTCTTCTCCCTCTATTTTACATTTGTAATATATTGTAATAGTATATTACAGTGAGAATGACCTTGGAAGACAGGAGGAAAAGCTGCACTCTAGACCAGGGTCTGATAAATGAAATCTGAATCCAAAGGAGGGGTGGAGTAGAAAAAAGCATCTCAGAGGGGACCCTCCCTAGTTTTCAGAAGAGTAAAAGTAGGGGAGGAGAGAGATACTTTCAGACTTGCAAGATTCTGTTACTATAACCTTACCATGGAGGGAGTGTTCATTTTCATGGCTGGTGCTTCTTGTCTGGACAACCTCAAAGGGCCAATATAAAAATGTAGCTTTTTACTACTCTGCTGTGCTTCTTTTAATGGTTAAAGATGCCTCCAAAGGATTGCCACATGGCTAATCCTCATTTTTTTATCCCGATGCCCTTTCTTCTTAGGTTGGCTACACAGTGCGCTTTGAAGATCTCACTTCCGACGAGACAAAAATCAAGTTCCTGACCGACGGCATGCTGCTTCGAGAAGCCATTGGTGACCCTCTTATGCATAAATACAGTGTGGTCATTTTGGATGAGGCACATGAGAGGACAATCCACACCGATGTGCTCTTTGGCGTAGTGAAAGCAGCCCAGAAGAAACGGAAGGAGCTTGGGAAATTACCCTTGAAAGTGAGTGCTAAACACCGAAAGGGAACGGAGCAGGAGCTAGGGCTAATGAAACTTTGAAGCTTGATTGGAGGCTGCTATAGGCTATATTTTTCCTGACGTAACAACTGTCAGTGTTCCATCTAAGTTCCAATAACTCACTCAGCACTCAGATAAGAAGTAATCCAAGTAAGAGCTTATTAAAGAAACCACGTTGGCACATCTGGGAAAAACCTGAATCTAAAGGCCCAGTTTTTTCCCCCACCCAAAAGAGAATTACAGAACCACCTTCTTTTGCCCATCATAGATCACATTCCCCAATCATAAGGGTTACCCAACATTCCATCTTCCATCTCGACACTCCTCTTCCAGGTGCTGCACAGAATGGCCTTGACATTCTTAGAAAGAATAATATTTTGACTACAACATTTCCAACTGCATGAGAAAGTACTTCCTCTCTATTTCTCATGTGTAATTATGTGGGACCTACAGAGGCCTCGAATCCATGGGTTCCAAGGCTGGCAATGACTTTGCCTAGAGCAGGGGTGTCAAATTCACGTCATCATGGTGGCATCACATGATGTATCAAGACTTTTTCTCTGTTCGCTAAACTGGGTGGGAGTGTGGCCAGTGCATGGCGCAGGCCGCAAGCTTGACAGCCCTGGCCTACAGCATCAAAATGTGTAGAACTGGTCCTGGCTTAATTCAAGATATATTTGTAAACACTACAATACTGGTGTTCCAAAAATCAGGCCAATCACAATATATTTTATAAATTAGTATATCTTTTGCAGATAAATATTATTATACTTAGGAATGTTCAAAGGTCAATACATTAAACAAGTATCCCAAATGTGCCTTTTCAAGAGGCAATTGGACTTTCTTGTTTTTCTTTGAAGAAGTTTTGCTTCTCATCCAAGAAGGTTCTTCAACATCAAAAAAGTGTTTAGAAGAAAATTGCAACAAATTAAAACATTTAATGAAATGTATATAATTGTTTATGGAGCCTGAATTTTTTTCACACACTTTATATAATTCAATAAAATATGAAACTAAAAACAAATTCTAAATTAAATATATTTATCTATTTATTTATTTATTAAATTTCTACACTGCCCATCTCACCTAAGTGACTGTAGAAGGAGAAGAGGCAGAGAGCCTGGAGGCAGAGTCAAGAGAGAACAAGTCAGTGATTTAAATATAGAGGATTTTTAGAATGAATTCAAGTCCTCAATTTACGACTGTAATTGGGATTAGAAATCAAGTTGTCATTATAATTGGAAGTCCATGGTTGTTAAACAAATGCTGTGGTTGTTCAGTGAATATTTGAATGTACCTTTTTTTTTGCCAGAAACAATTATTGGAGACTCTAAAGCACACTATCTATGTTCATCATCATTCCAGTCATGAAAACAACCATTGTAAGTTGAGGACCAGATATACCTTTCTTTTACATTCAGATGCCAAGCTTGAATGGATGCTTCCTCCAAATGTTATCCAGCTGGAAGGGTGGGGTTGAACAAGATAAGTAAGCAACTGTGGCCCATCAAAAATTGCCCATTTGTATAGGCATGAGATGTTGATATGGACAAATGAAACAGACCTTTGACCATGCTGTTACAACCACAATCCTACCTTTTGAATACAGGCATTCTTGACTCCAGTGCTCACTGTGCAACTCTTACATAGTGGAGGGAATGGCTTCTGTTCATCACATTACTTTAATGGAATATTATGAAACCTCATCAAAGTAAAATACTCCTTTAAAGGTCTTCGCAACTTACGCCTATGTTCCTGGCTTATAATGTCAAGAGCCAAATGATAGAGCTCTTGACATTTGTGCTCTTCTACAAATATCAGTGCAAATGCATAAGGTAATTCAAATTATATTACATTCACCATTGCTTTGCTTTGCTGTGTTTGCCAATCCTCTCAGGCTTTATAAGGTGCATAGCAACATGTGCGCAGGAAAGTGACATTTACATATATTTATGGACTGTTCTTTAGTCTTTTAAGTGGCCAACATAAATATCAAAAGTAGGCCATTTTTACAGAATGAAGTCAGCAGGTCTTATTTGATCAGGACTCCTGATGGAACAGAATAATCGAAAGGCCTTGGTATTAAATATACAAAAATGTAAAAAGGATCTGTTCAT
The DNA here is from genome assembly GCA_032468155.1 of Oxyrhabdium leporinum. Lineage (NCBI taxonomy): Eukaryota > Metazoa > Chordata > Lepidosauria > Squamata > Cyclocoridae > Oxyrhabdium > Oxyrhabdium leporinum. The sequence continues at coordinate 489,182 of JANHFL010000279.1, forward strand.
GTGAGTTACTGTGAAAGGAACTAAATTCTTGCTTTCATTTCTATGAACCGTCTACTTCTATAAAAACTTTCATTCAGGTGTCTCACTTGACACTGAAATCAAAATATTTTCAAGGCCATCCTGGACAAGGAAATACTTCTCAAAAGCTGACTGGGAAATATTTCTAAATAGTGGTATAACTACTAAATTGGTAAGAATAAGAAAAACTAGTTAACATAAAGTTAACAAAAAGCAGACTGTAATGAGGAGTTTGATCATTGTGAACCAAATCGATAGTAAGATAATTGCTGTTAGATTCCACTGAAATAATTTTGGAAAAAAAGTCAATCATGCTTTAATTTTACCTCTATTAATTTCAGTGAGAATCAGGAGCATGTATTATATAATACAAACAAAAAATGACTGAATTTAAGATAGATCCCCTTGGCAAAAAATATGATTATACATGGGAAAAATATTATTAATGGATATAAAAAGGTCTTCCCATTTTAAGATTAAGATTAGAGAGGAGGTAGATCTAAATAAAATAAAAAAGTTATATTATTTATCCAAATATGTTACTGGGTAAATAAAATAACTTCATTAATATCTAAATTCATGCTTGTTTATGTTTATTGTTTCCTCTACCTCTACATTTCTTCTACATATCCAATTTCAGCTGAATAATTATAATTAAATTGTAATTAACTGCATATTTATCAATCCAAGTAACTTGGAGCAAAAGAGAACAATTAAATTTTATACAGTTGCAGCTAAATTAAAAAGTTATATGGAAAACATTATAGGTTACATATAGTAAACACACAACAAGCTTTTGATTCAACTCTGTTTTTCTATTTTATGAATATTGAGCTCTGTAGTTTTCTTTAAAAATCTTTTTTTTGGAGATCTGAAGAGTTCTCTGAAATAGATTAGGCTGGCAAAAATCAGAAGGAACAAAAATAAATGAAGATTGTCTTCAATCCTGAAAGTAGAATACTTCTAATTAGAACTCTGGTTAGATTATTCATACTGCTTGAATAAAAATTCCAGATAATTAAAGCACCTCCAGCAGGTAAAATGTTTAAAATACTCTATAGAAGATGCACAGCATATACTTTTATTTTATTTTTTTACAAGAAAATATATGAGACTTTCAGGAAGAGTTTAGTTAATGATGAAACAAACATATCAAGAAAATAATTATCCCTGTGATAATAGGTAAAATCAGTTTCAAAACATCAATTCATTTCAAATAATTGTTCCTGTTTGATTTGAGTTGGTTTGGAAAATCAATCCTATTTCATCTAGCGGTTTGAATCAAACAATCCAGTTCACCTAATTCAGTTGGATTTCCAAGATGTTCCACAAAAAGGTTTTCTTGGCATCCATAGAAGCATCTGAATTGTCTGAATCTATTTGAAGGTATCTAATTTAAATCAATGACTCAATCTGACTTTCTAATTCTATTTGAAAATCAATACAATTTGGAGATTCAATTACTTGTTGGTAAATCAAATTTCCACATTAAAGTTTTACACGGTTTTAGAAATTACGATGACTGGCATGAAAAAGAAGAGTTTACCTGCATATTTAATAGGCAATTTGGGAATAGTTGTCAGATTAAGTCCATACTTAAGACAACCTCAGTTTTAATCAGAGATTAACTCATTCCTTCCTGAGCCAAGTATAAGGAAAAACTATTGTTATTAAACAATCCTGGAATTTTTTGGGGGAAAATTAAGACAATTCAGATGCTTCTGTGCATGAAAATAAATTCATATTAGAAAATTGAACTGGATCAATTATCAGAACTGAATCAATGATTTGAAATGAATTTTGCCTGAATTACACTGAGATAATTACCACTTTGTTATGCTTATTTCATCACATAACTAAACTCTTCCTAAAAGTCTCTTATATTTGCTTATGAAAAAAATCCCGAAGAATAATTCTCCACATCTGAGAGCTCTGAATTTTAGATTGCTCTACACAGGAATATGTTGTCCATTTTTCATGCATGCAAAGATAAGAAGTAATATTAATAAACACAAAGAGGCTGTAAACACCCATCCATTTTTTATTTCTTCCCCTCATGCCTCCATTCTTTCAATCAAGCAGTCTGTTACTATGAAATACCAACCCCACTAGGTAGATCAGAGGAATCAATTCCACAGCAAGGCTAAAACTACTTTCATTGGGAGTGGTTATAATAACAGAATATTGCAAGTACTTGTATGGTATCTCCTTCTCTTCTCATTTTCATGTGTAATGAGGAGGTGTCTGAACTTTTCTTTTCTGATTGTTTGGGACTTGTGATTTCCCCTTGTCAATCTGATAACAGATTTCACCTATCTACATCAAAGGCATATTTATATTTAATATTTGGAGGATGGAGTTGTACCCGCATAATGGCTGTGGGGAATAGGGAACATCTATTGGGGAGGGGGGAAGGCTTTTTTTATTCCAGGTTGGATGATAGCAGTATTGCAGGTATCCTGGAGTTAATAGTGGCAGGATTTCGGTCTGTTTCTGATTTAATCTTGTTAGTTTTGAAGAAGTGAACAGAGTCCTCCAAAGTTTACATTATACCATGCCCTCCTGGATGGCTAAGACCACCTGGAGATGATATTTGGCTAGGTCCAGTCAGTGGTGAATTTTCCTTGAATGATGGAATGGTCCCAGTAATGCTTAAGGAGACAGTAGTCACTTTCTGTTTAAGAAACCGTTGCTGGACCTTACTGCATTGGAAAAACTTCTGTCTTGTTTCTACATTTCCTTCTAACATTGTTGAAAAGCTGAATGCACAGCAGGCCATGGAGAAAGTGAATTATTTAGAATCCCTTCAGCTGGGTTTCAAGACTGGGTATGGTAAGAAAACACTATTGATTGCACTTGTGGATGAATTTTGGTGGGTTCAAGAAATGTGTAGTGCATCCATTCTCTGCCTTCTTGATCTCATAGTGGCTGTCAGGGTCATTGATTATGGCACAATGTTGTGGTGGTTCTTTTTCTTACTCCAAGGGCAGTTTCAATCAGTGCTGTTAGGAAATAAGAGACATGACTGAAGACCTTTTCTCATAATTATGTTCTTTCTACATGTTTAACATCTACACAGAACCATTAGGTAAGATCATGCATTGGCATAGGATTAGATACCATTGGTACTCCAGGTTGACCAAGTAATATTGGTGAGGTTCTTTCTCAGTGCCTAGAGACTGTGAGGATCTAGATGGGGAAGAATTGACTTCAATTCAGCCAAAGTAGGACTAAGTAAGTTTGGATTTTAACCTTCCCTGAATCTGGAGATCTTCCATTTTTAGTTTTCAATGGTGAGGCACTGCCCCAGAAAAAAAATAGTGTACAATTTGAGGGTTCTCCTAATCTTGTTGTTCCTGTTTGAAGAGTAAGTAATAGCCAAAATTAGGACGGCTTTTGCACGGATTTATCTTGTGCACCAATTGTACCTTTTTCCAGATCAGGCATCATTGCTTACAATCATTCATGTCTTGATCATTTGCTGAACTGATTAGTACAATATTCACTATGTGGGATGAAAACCACTCAGAAACTGCAGCTGGTCTAGAATGCAGCACTGTGGTCAATTAAGAACACACTGTGGTACATCCACATTATCCACTTCTCTGCGACCTACACTGGTTTCTAGTAAGCTTCTGAGTGCAATTCAAAGTACTGATAAATATCACTAAAGCCCATCATGCTCCCGGATTTGAAGGCCTTTCGCCGGGAGCTGAAGACCCTACTCTTCCTACAAGCCTTTCCTGACTGAGGGAAAGGGTTTTTAAAGTTTTTTTTAAAGTTTTAGAAATAGTTGTTGTGAACCGCCCC
>JANHFL010000279.1:520797-530986 GCA_032468155.1 Oxyrhabdium leporinum
TGAGCCTCCACGCGCACCCTGCACTTACCTGCATCCACAACGGGCCATGTGGAGACTCCTGGAAGGGCAGGGAAGGGTGGGAGGGGCCAGCCAGGAGTGGGATTTGGAGGTTCGGCAATCCCTGCAGAATCTTCCCTAAGGGTCTGCCCAAACCCCATGAACCCCCAGCAGCCCACCCCTGTTGCTAAGTGAGGAATACCTGTAAAGTAACAACTTCCACTCCCATCAATGTATCATTTACAAACTTGATATGTCCCTCCTTCAATCATGTTATAGTAACTGTGCTGAACTCACAATCCAGACCCAGCCCTGTGGCATTTGACACAATACTTCTCTCCAGGCTGAAGTGGAGTTATTAATGAGCAGTGTTTGGATATGGTCATTCAACTAACTGGGAGTTCATCTAACAATAGTATCATCCAGCCAGTATGTCACCATTTTATTATGGAGATTATCATGATAAACTCTGTAGAAAACTTGACTTTCTTCAGGAACCATATATCTACAACAGTGTTTTTCAGCTTCTGCCATTTTAGGACATGTGGACTTCAACTCCCAGCAGTCTCCAGCCAGGATGTACTCGCTGGAGAATTCTGGGAGATGAAGTCCACACATCTGAAAATTGCTAAAGATGAGAAAGATTAGTTTACGGTATTTTGATCTACTTAACTACCGGTAGTAGCTCTGTCTTAACCCCCAACTGACAGTTTTGTGCTTTCCTAAATGCTCTGCTACAAAGACAAGAACATTTCTCCTCTTTGGTCTTCCAGAAAGTGGAAGTGTAAACCATTCAGAAGACAACAGAGGAAGGCTGTACACCAGGGTGTCAAACTCGATTTCATTGAGGGCCACATCAGGGTTGTGTTTGATCTCGGGGGGCTGGGGGGGTGTTGGGAGGGGCATAGCCACCTTGATGTCACTTGTGTCAGGGGCACCTGTGGCAGCCTGAGCACTCTGTCAGTGAAAATGGGCTCCCAATCTCTGTTTTTGGCTGCGACGGCCTCCTGCAACTCACTGCCAGCAAAAACGGAGCTCGGGAGGGCGGGGTTTCCACTGGCAGAAGCACCACGGTCCTTCGCTGTTTCCAGGATGGCCCCATGGGCCAGATATAAGCACCCCGTGGGCTGCATCCGGCTCGTTGCCTTGAATTTGACACTCCTGCTGTACACAGTACAGCACACAGATACTGTAGAAATAGAAAGTTGAATAGAATTCAAAGTCAATGTTTGGGTAGCTTGCAAATGAGAAACAGGAAAATCAAATGAATGAAGGCGAATATACGTGTTCCAGGATCCTGAAAATCAAATGATTTGCTATGTGTTTGAATAACTGTTAAAATCAACTTTAATGTGGAAGGGGAAAGGAAAGGACAGCAACTGCTTCATAAAATTTACATTAAAAAATGGAATACATTTTGAGAACAGGTGATGATTTTTTTTACAGGGGTACTTGAAGACATCATTTTTAAGTTACATTTTTTTACCGAATTAACCATAGTTGCTAGACAGATATGTGGGATTATAGAAAGACTTGGTTTTTGAACACCTCCAAATTTTGTCATGCTTTTCTTAGCTAAGTACACAGACCCAAATGCCTATCAGAATGCCTTAAAATATTAAACATAATGAAAAAATAATAATTCTGAATCTGCTGAGGAGAATATGAGACGGATTTATAAATGAAGACAAGTCACACAAAGGCCATCTTTCCATGCCTTAATTTAAGCATCGGTCATAGATATAAAAATAGGATTATCTCAAAATGATCTGGATTTGTACACATTGAAGCACATGCCCCAGAAACAGGTCAGAATCTGCTCTCCTTTTTGTAAGTCCCTGCCATTTTTTTCTTACCATTTGGAAGCCAATTCTAAATATATCCAACTTTTAAGTTTATCTTTGTAAAAGCTGTGATATACTGAGTGTAAATCTCAGAGATTAGGCTGGCAGAATTATAAAGAAGCAATTTAATTAATTTGGAAAATCTCCTTCAACGTTTTTCTTGCTTTGTACAGGAAAACAACAAAAAAATGCTGAGCTGTGTTCACATGTATATGTAACCTAGTTAATTAAACCTAATGGTGCATTCACACAATATGCTAAGGTTTATTCATTTTTTAACAGAACCCAGTCTGTTCTGTTAGTTCATAATTCATGAGCTGTGCAAACCTCAAAATGGATTAACTTGGTTACCAGTTACGGAGAAAACAATCCCAGACTTAGCAGAATAGTCTGGGCAACCAATAGCCCTTATGTCACATGTAGTCTTTGTCATAATTTCATAAAGCCCTTGTTTAGAAGTTCAAACTCTCTTTATAAACAGTCAATTTGGATGCTGGTAAAGGTAATAAATTCCTCCCCATTTCTATATAAGGAGGAAGAATGAGAAAATAGGGTGTAAAACAAGAGATGGGGTGCAGTGGCATGTTATATGTGCTGTATATCCTGTGTGTTTATTTAAACCTAGAAGAATGAACGAATCTGATTTAATGAGAATTTCCACAATTAATTATGCCACTAGAACAGATCTATTGATGCACTGATACAGTTGGAAATGCTCCCTCTACATCCCATTAATTTTGATCCTGATTATGTGTATGACTGAATCAAGATTCTTTTTGCATGATGTTATGATGAGGCTCCTGTATGCTGGTAAACAATTTCACAAAATAAACTTATAGCCTTATGCACCATTTTTCCCTCTGCAATTTCTTCTAAATATTTAGACTAGAAAGATGAAAGTGAAGTTTACTGACAGCACAGCCAGTGAAATCTGTCATAAGAGCTATGAGTTGAGATGGAGGGAGGTAAGAAGAATCAGGAATAAATGGAAAAAAAGCCACCCTTTTCCTCAACCCCCAGAGCTCCAAACTTGAAAATTATACTGGAAAATTGAAATTTAGCAGTTTTTCCTTTGCAGTGGCTGACGCAGAAGTAAGTTAGCTCAAAAATCCAAACATATCCAGTTCTATGAGAACATGAAATCCAGAGCTATCTTCTAGGGGCAGAATTCTCACATGGCAGAGCCATTACTTACATAATGTCAGATTTGCTTTTTGGGATATTATTCGGAAGGAACATGTGATGCTAACTTATGTGAAATCAAACCATGAATCATCTGGCAGAGTATTGTCAGTTCTGGCCAGCAGCAGCATTCATCATCTCACGGAAGAGGCCTTCTCAGTTCCATAAGAAGGAGGATCCAGGAATGGGATCCAAAAGCATGCAGAAATCTATACCCTCCCACTGAGCTTTAGCCCTTTTCCAAGTGCAAAAAAGGAAGGAAGGCAGAAGACAAGGGGAAACGGTCATCTTAGCTCTCTTAATTTGGAATGTCTGGCATTCTGGAAATGAGCAGATAATTCAGAACTGGGGGAAATATTTAAAGGAGGAGAAATCCAGAAGCATTTCTAGTTTTTAGCAACCTCACTGGGCGCGTTCCAACACATACGGCCATGCACAACTTATGAAACGTGCTGAAGCAAAACGAGTTGAATACTTACCACAGAGCTACTGGATTGTTGTTGCATTTCAAAACGAGGCAAAGTTACGGCACCCCTGAGCCAGCAGTTAGGGAGGTGAAAGGTTTCTAATGTGTGGAATAACAACCTGGGCTTGCAATCCGATTGCCTACTAGCTCATGCCTAAATTAGAGCTGGAATAGAACTTTTTAAACCGAGCAGCTCCTAGCAAGGAACGTTCGGCAAAATTGACCAAACACATTACCACAACAGGAAACACAGCTGGAAGAGGCACATATCAAGTTTACAACATCAAAATGTCTTATATCGTGGAAAAAAAAATAATGCAGGCAGCAGGTTGTATGAAGAATTAGCTATTCGGTGTACCGTTTCTTGGGTTGGGGTTTGCTGTTTTAGTTCTTAGCGTTGCACTTGCGTCTTCTTTCGCTCCCACAGATCGCAAACCCCGGTTGATGAGAACAGCATGGCGTGCAAGACGACACCACCGATGACAATAGTTACAGCAGCAGCTCTAGCTGGGTGAGCCGTCAGTGTCATTCGAGGGATTTCAAGAGCTTGTCTCATCTTCATTCACATCGGGCAGTTCTGGGTCTTTAAGCCCTTCCCAGCTTCCTTGGTTTCTACATATCATCAAGAGGAAGAACATTTCATCACAAGATCAAGAAGGAATCCCTGTGGTCAGTTATTTGCTTCATACAAGAGGTTAGCTGCAGATGCGCATACATTATAGGGAGTCCTCAACTTACAACGGTTCCTTTAGTGACCATTCCAAGTTACAACAGCACTGAGAAAAGTGACTTATCACCGTTTTTCACACTTACGGCCGTTGCGGAGTCCCCACGGTCACGTGATCAGAATTCAGACGCTTGGCAACTGACTCATATTTATGGCGGCTGCAGTGTCCCGGCGTCACGTGGGACCTTCTGCCAAGCAAAATCAATGGGGAAGCCAGATTCACTTAACAACCGTGTTACTAACGTAACAATTGCAGTGATTCGCTTAACAGTGGCAAGAAAGGTCATAAAATGGAACAAAACTCACTTAACAAATTTCTCACTTAGCAACATAAATTCTGGGCTCAGTTGTGCTCATAAGCCAAGGACTATTGCTGGCTAAGGAATTGTGGGAGTTGAAAACAAGCACCTCTTAAAGTTGAGAAAACTGTCTTACTGGTTCCACCAACAAACCAAAATTACATTTGGAGAACCATGTATTGACAAGTGGAGAAAAGAATGTTATCTGAAACTAAGAGGTCTAGAATCTTCCTTTATTGATATGCTCAACAGTGGCATGTATACTTTGGATCCTGTGGGCTTAATGTTCAGTCCCAGACCTCTCTGCGTATAGAAAAAACAGCTGTGCCAAAAATATCTCGGGAGTCAGTCAGCTACCTGCTGTATTTACATAACACATTTACTTCAGTTACCAAAATAATTAATTTTTTGGACTCGCAAAATGTGCTGAACCATAAAATTGTCAACTGATCTGGATGAACAAAGAGCACAGCAAGCCACACACACAAACAAAAGTAATCATGACAAATGCCAAGTATGCTGAGCAACACAGCGTGAAAATACAGCTGCTCAATTTTTAAGCAGACCAACTCAAGTTGTTGTGAGAACACATCCAGAATTAAAATAGTGAGCTTGATAGACTTGGTGGTATGGAAACACCTCGATGCCATCAATGGTTTTTTTTTAAAAAAAAAGAGAATGTAAAATAAGTATGGCAAGTGATCCATTAAGAGTTGCTTAATGGGTCAGCTATAATGAGAACCTCCATTTGCAGGCAGAGTCTATCTTAGAGAAGCCATGGCATACAAGGGTTTTTATTTTAATTTTTCTGGACTTTCAAGTTGCTGGCTTAACTGGGCCTTTCCTTCTTGCATAGCTCTTCATTACATTTCTAGGAAATATAACAAGGAAAGAACTGCTTTCTATTAAACACTCTCTCCAGCCAGAGTGATAAACCCAGCCTTTGCACCAGATAGCTGACAAGCTCTGAAGGTGTTCTCATGTAATTAGAGAATGATGAAACAGTGGCTGATACAAGTAAACGCGGGGACCATCAGTTTCCCTACATGATGTATAGACTCAGACAGAAAGATCAGAAAAGTGTTAGCTAATTAAATACCTGTGAGACAGACCATTAACAGTCACAATTCCAGGATGGATTGCCCCCTCTATCACCTCTTCAGCTTGCTAGTTTTAGTAGGTTTGAAATGGGGTTTTAGGGCCGATGATGGCTTCCATGTGTTATGAGATTAAGGAGTTTTCATCATGTCTTCTGACTGCCGGTTGATGTGCATGGGTGCGCCCTGGTAGCCTTGCCTATTTGTCCTACACAGTGGCTGTTACTGTCCTGACACTGTATGTTGTAGATAGCAATAGCACTTAGACTTATATTCCACTCCATAGTATTTTACAGCCCTCTCTAAGTGGTTTACAGAGTCAGCCTATTTCCCCCAACAATCTGGGTCCTCATTTTACCCACATCGGAAGGATGGGAGGCAGAGTCTACATGGAGCCGGTCAGAATCGAAATCCGGGCTGTGGACAGAGTTAATAATACTGCATTCTAACTGCTGTGCCATCACGGCTCCCAAACAGATCAACCAATCAATCAGAATAGAGCTGGAAGGGACCTTCTTGTCTTCTAGATTTAGACTAGATTCTAGTCTTCTAGGTCTTCCCTCTTTTTTTTTCCTTCTTGGGTTACTGTTTTTTTTAAATTTGCTTAAGATTTGTTAATATGCAAAATATATTAGCATGCATATAATAATAGATATCAAAATCCCAGCAAAGCATTGGCAGCTTGTTGGGCAACCCTGGGCAAAAGTAGAAAGCACATCTTATTTACCCTTAGCTACTACATTGCAAAGGCAAGTCAAAGAAAAATGTAGACACAGTGTAAATTAGAGCAGGATTTTGCAATGGTTTGATTAATCCATCCAGATGACCTTCTTATATTTATCTCATCCTACTATGTGTGCATACTAGCCATACTATGTATTGGGAGGTTGGTTGATTCTTACTAGGTTTAGTAGTGAATGTAGCTCACATGTAGATAGAGAGAGATATCTTTTACCACCACAATAGTTAAAAGTTTTTTAGAGTTCCCAGGGCATCATTGTGAACAGATGGTTTGGTCTGCTTGGATAATCCAAGAGAGTTGTCTTCTGTCTCAGGCAGAAAAGCCCATCACCGCCTAAAAAAAGCATCTGCTGCCAGTTTGCATAAAATATGCATATCTAAACAGCTGTCAATTTGCATAAACTTTGCAAGTGGCAAGTTAAGTGTAGAGATGCAAGCAATTATGACTATTTCACCAGAAATGAAATACAACTCAGACGAGCAGGGCTCAAAGGAACCTAGAGTGACCATGTCATACTAGAATTCAACATAAGGCAATTGAAAAAAGTCAAACTAGGGTTCTAGACTTCAAGAGAGCTCACCAACCAACTAAGAGAGAAATTAGGAAGGAAATCCTAAAGGGAAAAACAACTTACAATGCTTGGGAAACTATGGAAATGAGATTATTAAACCTCAATCAAACACAATACTACAGAGAAAGAAAAAAAAAGAGACCCCAGATGAAACCATCATGGTTGCATAAACAGCTCACTGACAAACTGAGGGGCAAAAAGTACACATTAAAAAATGGAAAGAGGGGCTCTTAACCAGGACAGAATATCAGCAAATAGCTCAAATCTGCAAGATTAACTGAAAATGTTTCTTTCAATCAGTAAGGAATATTAAGAAAGCCTGGGAAACGAATAGGTCCACTAATGGGAGAATCTGGCAATCAAGGAGAAAGCAGAACTGTTTAATTCCTTCTTTGCATGTAAAAGGGAAAAAAAATAGTCCAACTTATCAAAAACAGCACTGTGGGAGACGGAAAGGAAAACAGATCAAAATAGGCAAAAAAAATGAAAACACCTTTCCACTTTAGATGGGAACAAGATATCTCCAGCACCAGATGGGTTATATCCCAGGGTTTTGAAGGAGCTGGCAGATGGTATCTTGAAACCATTGAACAAAATCTTTCTGATCTCCCGCTTTGAGTATGGGGGGAAATGTCAGAGGACTAGAAAATAGCTGAAGTAGTTCCAATTTTCAAAAAAGAGAAAAAAAGTGGAACCGGAAACTACAAACCAATCAGCTTGACATCAATAACTGGAAAATACGAAAAAAGATAAACAAGCAGTAGATTTATGAGCACCTAGAGATGAACAAGGCAGTTACTAGAAGCCAGCATGGGTTTGTTAAAATCAATTGTGCCAAACAAACCTTATTAACTTCGTTGATAAAGCGGCTAAATTAGTGATTAAGGAAATGCTGTGAATATAGTATATTTGGACTTCAGTAAGTCCAATGACAAAGTAGACTGCAGCTTACTTCTTAGTAAGACAGAACACGTGGGATAGACAATGCTACCACCAAATGGATTCACAATTGACTGACCAACCATACTCAGCATGTAGTCCTCAAAAGAGCAATATTGATATGGAAAGAAGCATGTAGTGGCGTATCTTAAACTTCTGCCTTGGGCCCAGTGCTCTTCAACATCTTCATAAATGATCTAGATGAGGGGATAGAGGAGGAACTCATCAAATTTGCAGATGACACCAAGCTGGAAGGAAGACAGACACTTTGGAAGATAGATTCAAGATTCAGAATGGACCCTATTCAATAAAATGCAGTTGAATGGTGAGAAAAATAAAGTCCTGCGCTTTGGCAGGAAAAACCAAATGCCAAGGGAATAGAATATCTGGCTGAATAATAGTAATTGTGAGAGGGATCTAGGAATCCTCATGGTCCACCACTTAAGTATGAGCCAGAAGCGTGCTGCAACTGCCGAAAAAAGCCAATGTAGTCCTAAACTGCATCAACAGAGGGATAGCATCAAAATCATGTGAAGTATTAGTACCACTATATACTGTCTTGGTGAGACCATACTTAGAAGTTTTGGTTGTCACGCTTAAAAAAAGATATTGAAACCCTAGAAAGTGTGCAGAGAAGAAAGACAGTAAGAGGTCTGGAGATTAAACCGTATGGTGAACGGTTAAGGGAACTAGGTATGTTCAGCCCAATGAAAAGAAGGATTAGGTGTGTGAGATGATACTTGTCTTCCAGTACTAGAGGGGCAGTCACAGAGATGAAAGGGTTGACTTGTTCTCCAAAGCACCTGAGGGCAGGACAAGAAGCAACAGGTGTAAGCTTATTAAAAGAAAGATCCTGCCTGCAACTAAAGAGAAATTTCCTGACAGTGAGAGCAACTAGCAATGGAACAGCTTGACTCCCAGAGTTGTGATTGATCCATCGCTGGAGGTTTTCAAGAGAAGATTGGACATTCGTTTGTGTGGGATGATATAAAAAGACTCCAGTCTTGGGCAGGAGGTAGAAGACCACCAAGGTCTCTTCCAGCCCCATGATTCTATGAGCAAGGAGGGACCATGAGCTGTCCACTGTTACTGTCTAGGTGGCAACTGTGAGTGACCTTATTCAAAGACCTCATTCAGCCTTCTTAGGTTTTTTTTTAAAGCCAGATTTCGATTGGAGAGCCTGTCCAAAAGAAGGGATCTTTAAACACCCATGACATCTCCTTCATTGTGTGCTATTCTTGGTAGAATAAGCTCCATGGCACCATTGCTGTCACCTCCTGTCGAGCTCTGGAGCAGTGTTTCACAACCTTGGCAATTTTAAGATATGTGGACTTCAACTCCCAGAGTGCTGTTTGGGGAATTCTGGGTGCTGAAGTCCACGTATCTTAAGGGTGTCAAGGTTGAGAAACACTGCTTTTAGATTATAGGAACAGAACTGCAAGTCCCATTGATCAATAGTGCCAAAGTGTGTTTTTGTTTTTTTTTAAGAAAGAAGGAAAGAAAAGGAAAATGACAATGGAGGGCTCTTGTGAACGCCCATTAAAGGTCACATGAGGAAGCACATGCTCACTCAGCTCTAGAAGTAAGTAACATGTTATAACACATAAAGCACCACAAATCACTGGAGGGAGGGATGAGGGGGGGAAATAAAGGATTTCATTGCACAAGTGGGAGGAACACAGACATGAAGTTACCTTAAAGCTGGATGCAAATACACAGAGGGGCTTAACTGAAAACCGTGCCTGGAAGCAAAGAGCAAAACGAAAGAGAAGGGGACAAAACAATCAAATAATGAGATTGCATGCAAGAAATCTGGATGTCAAAATGCAGCAGAGCTAAACAAAACAAAACAAAATAACAAACAATTTTCATGGGAATGAGGGAATGGAGTCTAGAGCTTAGATAAACGTCTATGGAGATTCTCGGTCATTCAGATCATAGTTGTCCCAAAGGTATTTTTTCAAAAGGCAGCTCGACTTTGTTTTTGCTTGAAGAGAATTGATTATAAATCCTTCCATTCCCCATCATTCAGTCAGAACTGAAGAAGCTTCTTGGATGAGAAGCAAAATGACTTCAAGGAAAAACAAAGTCCAGTTGCCTTTTGAAAAAGCACCTTTAGAATTTAGATAGCACTTTGGAATAATGGGAAGATCAAAAAATAATTCCTTCAAAGAGGCAAAATTAATTCCTGAAATTTGCTGCTTGCCACTGGCTGAGGTTGATTTATTTTATTCACCAGCTTGCTTATATTCCCTCTTTCTTTCTTTCTTTCTTTCTTTCTTTCTTTCTTTCTTTCTTTCTTTCTTTCTTTCTTTCTTTCTTTCT
>JANHFL010000279.1:542133-556275 GCA_032468155.1 Oxyrhabdium leporinum
TTTGTACAGACAATGCGGTCCTGCAGATATCCTGGTCCAATGCCATGGGTCGCTTTAAAGATCATTACCAGAATCTTTCTGAATTTGTCTGAAATGGTATAGGGTTTCTTGTTTGAGCAGGGGTTAGATTAGAATACCTCCAAGGTCCCTTCTAACTCTCTTATTCTGTGTATCTGTTATTCTACCACCTTTGATGGATTGTAAAACCATGAAGGTAGTCCTTAACTTTCAACTATTCATTTAGCAACAGTTCAAAGTTACAATGATTCTGAAAAAAAAATAAGCAATGTCACTTATGTTGTAAAAATCAAACTAAATTTAACAGTCTTTTCCAGATTCAGATTCAGCATATTTGCCTATTATGAGGGAGAGGGCGGCAAAATAAAAATTTTATCCACTGTATCTAACAGAGTCCATAAAAGGAAGATTTTACTGTGCCTTTTCTACCTCATTTTCTGCAATTCTATTTCAAATACTAAGGCCTTTTCGTTGAGCACGGAGGAGGTTGATTTGCTTTATTCTATTTTCACTCACTCTTATGACAACTGTGAGCAATTGAATTACTGTTGTTCACTGCAATGAAATGTTTTATTTATTGAATCCTTGCTACTCAGCCTACTGAATTACACCATCATTTATGTATTGATTGAAATTCTGAATACAAGTTTAAAGAATAGGAGGTTTGCTTAGATTAGAGGTCCACCCTGTTTCCATAATGGCTCAATACGTTTCTGGAATTCAACCAAGAATGAAGAAAAGGCCAGACAATATTACCTTGCAAAAACTTGGACGCTTTATCACAAAACAGTTTCAAAGGGTTCCTGCACCATACATCAGTGCAATTTCATATATGTCGAATCACCACCAAATTTGATTTAACAAGCTTTCAAGTGAGAATGCCCCAAATTCAACCAGTGAAAGAAGATTGAGAGAGGTGGGCCATTTGATTAATCTGTTTCTCTTCAAATGGCTGCTCAGGTTCATGAATTGCTAATTATCTCCTTTTTTTTTTTTTTTGCAAGCTTCATTTTGTACAGGGTGGAAACTAAGACAGCATTTGCTTTAGAAGACCATAACTCTGTGGCTTTTGGCACCACGGATGCAAAAGGATCTGAGATTCTTCCTCCTTGCTGCAAAAACTTCAGAATCTGTATGTGATCTGCATCTCTAATAACCAGAAATATTGCTGCAGTAGCTAGACTGCAGTGACTAGGACTTTTTGAGGATGGCATGAATGTCTGCACATTCCTTTTCAGGTAATTCCTTCTAGCCAAATGGAAGTCTATGTTTGAAACTAAAAAAAATTACATAATCAAAAAAGCTATTCACCATTACAGTCACCTAGAAAGAGTTGAACACCCTATGGAAATTAGAACCAACCACAAGAATTTAGATCACTTACAAAGTTCTCATAGATTCATACAATACTACGTAAGATGGATGTGAGTTTTCTCATTTTCACTTTTAAATCTCTTAGATTCCTAACTCACAAAATGATCAGGCAGATGTTTTGTTGAGGAACCCAGAATTCTGTTTATTTGTGATCCTACTCCTACCACCATTCTGCACCCAGAAAACTGCCCACACCAACATCTGGCTTCCCTGGTGAGACTCATGGGGTCAGAAATGAGACTGCTTCCCTAGCAGATAAAATCCATAATCAACAAAAATAGGAACCAAGTATGTGGACTTGGACAGATGACCCCCTAGGATGCCCCAATCTCACTCTTTCTTTTCTTGGGAATGAAAACTTCATCACAGTTAATATCTGACTATCTAGCTGTGTGTTCCCTGAGGGAAGACATCTTCACACTCTGGTGTGAGAGCCAGCCAGCTAGAGTACTTAAAACTACCCATCTCCAATGTCAAGATGTACTGCTGTGCTTGATGTGAAGCCTAACAACTACTGTACGTTTCTTTCTGTTTGAGCAAAAACATGAAATTAAACTTGCTAAAAGAGGCAAAATAGAAGATAAATGAACATCATTCTTACTGAAAGGGCACTGGGTGATCTGTAGAAGATGGATCAGATTTTTAATTATTTAATAATACTTATAACACAAAATCTCCATTCTCCATCTCCCATCCGCAGAGATGTTGACATAGAAATAAAAATGTCTCCAAACCTGTTTCTCTTTGAACCTCTCTATTCTCCAGAGAAGAGCAATTCTATTATTTATTGCAGAAAAGGTTTATATTGGAGTCTGTGCCATAATCAAGGCCCTGCTGTATTTTTAAAAGTAAGACAGAAATGAAGAACAGCAATTGTCTTCCCTGATCATCTTTCTTTTCTAACCCTTTTTTTTTTCCAACGAAAATTAACAGGAAGAAATCAATCTATGCCCACTCCAGGGAGGGCACAAATATCAAAGATTTTAAAAAAAGAATCAGACACAGCATACTCTTTGCTACCTGCAGGGTAAACATAAAACAATTTAATTGCTATAGAAAAATTACTCAAGGGTAAATATTGTTACACAAAATAAACTTATATAAAATATCCACGTGAAATATAGTCCTCCAATTATATAAATTTCTTGTAAGAGTCCAGGGATGAGACTCTGCTTAAAATTCTGTCCTCTTAACGCAGAATTATACTAGAACAGAGTGTGAAGGAGATGAAATATTGATTCAAAATAGACCTTCACATTGGGTTGACCAGATACATTTTGAATGCTTCCTCAGTGACCTCAAGTCTTCTCATCAAAATACTGCCAGTAATGCTATTGTTGCTTGTCAGCACTAGATCACTGAAGGTCAGAAGGCAAAGCATTCACTCTCTGGACTCACAGTTTCTCAAAGAAACCATGGATTGTCCCACTGTTGCTGTGTCTTCCTTTCCACTTTTCAATATTTAGAGGGTTGACATCCATCAAGGAAGAAAAAACACCTGGATTCAGTGGCTTCCAGGAGACCTTTGCCTGTGTTTAAAAAAAGTATAGGCTACTCTAGAGTGCAAAAATGCAACCAGGCAACGTCATGTGACTAACCACAATCATCACGGTTTACGCAGCTCGCCTCACCCCCAAATAATATTCATTTCATATATCGCAACTTGTGGAACCTTGTTTCCAAATGGGTCTGGGCCCTGCCCACTTTGGAGACCAGCTTCTAACTGTATCAAGTTTGTGAACCTTGGACATCTACATCCCTGGATTATTGGCATGATAGACAGACAGACAGAGGGAGAGAAAGACAAGACAAGACCAGGCAGATGGATATGACACTCCACAACATGGCTTTTTGTCTCAACATGCTTTTGCCTCATAACAAACTCCCTACCATTTGGGGAGAGGGGAAGAGAAAAATGTGTTACCAATAGAGGAGAATGTGTTTCAATTATGTTAGCACATTGCACTCTCCGCTGAAGCTGCTGCTAACTGCATTAAATTGGATTAGTGGAGAAATCTCCTGCAGTTCAAGGACAAAATGCAGCCTCAAAGGCTGCTGCTTCACTTTACTATCAGCTTCATGTCATAGAGCAGAGAAATGATTTAGCGCCTATCAAAAGAAATCTGCAAAGGAAAGTAACTGAGGTGAGTTGGGGGATCGTATCTGAGAGAAGTTATTTTTCTCAGAAAGATACCAAGGCCAATTTGTGTTAGATCCATAGAAATATAAAGAGAAGGGACCATGAATTGAGGATGCTATATTGGGCTATATAATCAGACTGCCCACCAGTGCTGCCCACTGGCTTACCCTGGTCTGGTGACCCTCAAGTTGTGCTGGACTGCAACCTGCCTCATCACCAATAAGCATGGCGAAATTCAGTGCTGGCAAAAGGGTGATGAGAGTGGTAGACCTCCTGACATAGGCCCAGCAAGGAAAAAATTTTATCAGCCCAATCTTGGAGATTGAACCTGAAACCTTCTGCACAGAAAGCATACGTTCTCTCTTTAAACCATGAACAAGCAGCCTTATGGGACCTGGAAAACATCCCTTTTTGATAGTTGCCTCTTGGTTCTGAAACAATTTCCCTCAGATAGATCAAGGTAAATTTTGCCTCTGTCCAGTTGTGTACAACTCTAGGGGGGGTGGATGCTCATCTCCATTTCTTAGCCGAAGGAGTTAGTGTTGTTCAGATGCTTCAGAGGTCATGTGACCAGCATAACTATCGTATTCACAAAGGCACCCAGAACAACATTACCTTCCCACCAAAATGGTACTTATTTATCTACTCGCATTTGCAAGCTTTTGAACTGCTAGGTGGGCAGAGCTGGGGCAAGATCACCCCATCGCACAGCACTCAGGTCTTGAACCTGGGCTGACAAGCTTAGCATCTTTAACTGCTGAGCCATTGTGTCCCTTCTCCCTCAGGTATATGAATCAAAATGAAGACTTCCAAAGAAGATGGGGGCTTGTTAAGTATGCAATAGGTGAGTCTGTGGTCAGTGCTGGACATCAAATCTAATATTAGCCTGATACATTTCTACAGAAAACGTGTACTGAGTCTTTTGAAAAAAAGGCACCAGACTGACAGTGGCCTCCTTTTCTTGTGGCATTCCATCTTGGGAATATAAATATTTTATCTTCATAAAATAAGCTTTTTCTGAGTTCACTGCAGTTTAGGCATACACTGAAAATGTTTTGTTCACAATGGTATGGGTGAACCATTTACAGGCTTGGCTTCATTCCTGGGGGTGTCTTGTTTTTAAAACTATGTTTATGATACAAAATAAAATGCAATATAAATATAAACAGCCAAATTTTAAAAAAAAACACCATTTTGTTTATATATTTGTATTGAATTTAGCATGGTTTGTATTGCTGTATTTTTTATTCTGGACACTATATATTTTTTGCCTTTAAACTGTACTATGTCTGGACACACTGTATGTCAGGTGAAATATAAATATTTGTAGTTCTAACGTAATAACAAATACTTATAGTATGAATGTCCCAGTGTAAAATAAACAGGTTCAGAAGCTGCTTAATTAAACCTTTGAACTAAACTAATGTAAACAAAATCTTTTCCATTAGTATTGAATTCAGTGCCTTGAGAGAGAAATTCTAGAAAACTGCAATAGAATTGGTCTGTGATTCCAGGAAACACAGATGGGGATCAACAGTAGCATTTGGTTACTTGTGGTTTAAGCCACAGGTATTGTGTTTCTTCTCTTTTTAAGCTTGTTTGTTCCAGTCAGGATACAAATGGTTCCCTAGGGAGGTATGTGGCAACTGCCGCCACATTAACTGTGCTGTGTTTCCAAGATGTAATCAATAGGTGTTACAATTCATAGAAGGAAAGAAGTCGGGGATGGTACAACATTGATTTCCCATTCTTGTCACACCATCTGGAACCATTTCAACCTCACAGAGTTTTTGCTGCTTGTTTTGGTTTTTAAAGAATGCAAGATTTCTAGACACTCCGACATATTATGTGTCATTTTTAGGGCTTAGGGCACAAATTGGGCAATAGCAGCCATGTGTAGAAATGTTTGCAATAGAGAAGCCTAAATATACTAAATATTGGGAGAATTAACAGATAGGGGCTGGAAGTCACTTTCATTGGAAGGAATATTCAGCTTCGATATTGATTTGATTATGATCAGCCAATTTGCAAAGATTGTGACTGAGCCTGGGGCCCTGGATGTGGGACAGTGTCCATCTGTTGGTTTTGTTAATGGTAGTTCATTCATTCATTCATTCCACTTCAATTTATATGTCAGTTCATCTCACTTGCTTGTGATTCTGGGAGGTGTACTCAATTAAAGCACAAATTGCAATCACAAAATTCAACTTTAAAACCAGTTAAAAACAGCTAAACACTACAATTAATATTTGTTTGATGCTCAACTACTTTGTGTTTTTATTTTTATATTGTATGTCTTTCAACTAGTTTTGTTATCAGCTGCCGAGAGCCACATATATGAGATGGACAGCTATATAAGTCAAGTCAAGTCAAGTCAAGTCAAGTCAAGTCAGATCAGATCAATTGTGCTCTTTCCCTGGGGTGAATTCTTCATTCTTTTTCCACTGATATATTTCTTCGTGATTGCTTTGAATTGCATTCCTCATATAACTATATGTTGCCTAGTAGTTGACCTGAGGTGTCTTAGTCACCTCAGTCACTACTTAGATTGCTTAGAAAAATAAATAAAATCCTAGAATGATTGAATGGAATTCAACTTACTATATAGTCTCATCATTTCATTCAGCACCAGTGTCATTTTACAAAATTACATATTGTAGTGCCCACTCCAACAATGAAGGCTGCTGAACCTTGTCTTAAGTTATTATACACCAACTTCTGTTCACAAATGATATTATACAATTTAATTAGGGTTATGTAGACTGGTGGTTTTGTCACAGCAAAAAACACTTCCTCTCCCCAAAGTTGAGAAATTGACTAGTTCTGAGCCTGCTCTGAAAATGTTTTTGAAAATGCGCTGAAATCTGTGCATGAATTATGGTTCCTTTGCTGGAGGTCGTTATAAGTAGAAAGGAAAGAGGCACATCAAAGGGAAAAAAAAAGTCATCAATGACAATAACAACTCTGTTGCCTTATACTCACAGTACTCAATGCCCAAGACAATGTCTCTGAAATAGAGCCAAGCTTGTTCTTCAGAAAAAGGATTGTCACATGGCACCTCCATGACAGGCCTAAAAAAAAGGGCGTAAAGAACAAGACAAGTACTTTACCAGACTGTAACAGCCATTTTCTTCTGCATTTTTAATTATTCTGATGAGATAGGCTTGTTCAACAATTCATTCTGCGAAGTTTCATTAAGAGTTCATTTTTATTTTTGGTGTTGACTGTTGTTTTATCGTTTTTATTATTGCCAAATTGTAGAATCATGTAGCTTATGGGATGATTAGGAGGGGGAACCAATCAAAGCATAGCAACACAGGCCACCTCCTTCCAATTAATAGCCCCCCAAAATGGAGAAGAGGGATTCATAGAAACATGGGGGTAGGGGAGGTCTTTTAATCTCTCCCTGGCCCTCTGCCCAAGGCAGCAATTCTCAACCATCTCAGGCAAATGGCTGTCCACTTGTTTGTTTGAAAACCTTCATGGATGGAGCGCACGACTCCATGAAACATTGGATAAGCATTGGACTCCAAGAAGCAGTGGCTGTTCCATTGTTTAATATCTCTTACAGTTGGGAAAGCACTCCTTATTTTGAGTTGGATCTCTCCCTGGAAAGCTTTATCTATGGATTCTTGTCCTACCCTCGGGCAATAGAGAGGATAAACCCACACGATCTTCCTTGTGACAGCTTTTCAAGTGATGGATTCACTGGATTCTCAAGGAGTTGGGATGGAATAAGAGTCAAAACAGCCAAAATGGCACCCAGGCCTATTTTTTCAAAGTCTTGTTTAATGATGCCATAACTTTAATGGTGCT
This sequence comes from Oxyrhabdium leporinum, assembly GCA_032468155.1. Taxonomy (NCBI): domain Eukaryota; kingdom Metazoa; phylum Chordata; class Lepidosauria; order Squamata; family Cyclocoridae; genus Oxyrhabdium; species Oxyrhabdium leporinum. Next base: position 549,482 of record JANHFL010000279.1, read on the forward strand.
GATACAGATCATCCAGCAGATGGGCAGTTTACAATGTAATCATTTTTTTGCATATTGCCCTCAACAATCTGGGTCCTCATTTTACCAAACTTGGAAGGATGGAAGAATGAGCCAACCTTGAGCCCCGTAAGAATCGAAATTCAGGCTGTGGGTATTTTTAACACCCAAACTTGTTAGGCTTTAATCCCCATAACGTGACATTCACACAATCTTTGTTTAATATAGATTACTTACCCCTTTGGGAGGAGATCGAATGCTGAAAAGAAAAGACAGCTCTCAACCAATGCATTTTTAGAAAAGCAATCCTCCCTGAATTAATTTCCATCTAAGCTCTAATACAAAACATTCTCCTAAAATGATGTTATAGAAGAGGTCCATAAACTTAAACTGTTAAGCTTAAAATTGGTTGGGAGAATGTGCTTGTAGGAAAAATCAACAATGATATTAGCATTTACATTACTAACTATACTATAGCAAACAGACCTTCAAAATAAGACTTAAGCAAACGTTCTTCATGAAAGAAGTTTTAACAGTTCCAAACAAAAGACTTTCACTTTTATCATCACCCATTTCCAAAGTCCTGGAGTAATCCCATTTGTAGAAAATGCGGCAACCATTTCTTTGATTTCTCAGTGTTTCCAGAGAAAAGAGAGAATCTATTTGCCTGGAGTCATCTGTTTGCAAATTTTACCTTTTGAATGCCACTGGTGATTGTAGTGTGACAGAGAGAGACATCCTCTAAATTAGGGGTGTCAAACTCGTGTCGTCACGGTGTCGTCATGAGACATATCAGGACTTTTTTCCCCTTTGCTAAACCAGGCGGGGGTGGGGCCAGCATCTGGCCCGCGGGCCGTGAGCTTGACACCCCTGCTCTAAGTGGTGTGGCACAACATTTTGAGTTTATTGGGGTTTCTTTTATTTTGCCTTAATAGCAGTCTCAAAGACTAGCAATGGAAATTTGTTTTATGTCTATTTGATAGACTGCTTCTGCCCAAATACATCTACACGCTCCATCAGGAAGGCAGGACACGTTGCTGGTCTCAACTATCAAGGTAGTACATCTGGTGGGACCTAGGAAAAGAGCCTTTTCTGTGGTAGCTCCCTTCCTTTGGAAATAATTTCTCCAGAGATAAGATTGTCCCCCATCTTGTTGCTTTTCCGCAAGGCCTTGAAGATATGGTTCTGTCAGTGGGTCTGGGGACCCCATTCAGAGCTAATCAAATGGCTTGCTTGATTCTGTTGTCATGCCATGGGGTGGGGTGTGAGGAGGAGTTTGAATCATGAATTTTTAGCTGGATTTTGAATGTAATACTCCACCCGCATTCACCATGTTTGAGTTAGTCAGCTATATAACTTTATTTGATAAATAAATAATATTTCCAGTTTAATTTTGATTCAAAAAGCTGAAAATTATGGAGCGAAAAATTACATATTTTTTTTCTGCTCCAGAGTTCTTGGGGACCACAAAATAAGAACAGAGTCCTGTATGAGGACCAGGGATTGAAGCTAGTCACTCCAATTCTAGAGTATACTGACCTCATCTGTGATTTTAGAAAGATACTGAGTGACCATACAGCACCATTCTGAATCCATTAAAAGTGACAGCACTATTTCCTGATGCCACTCTAGAGAATTCTGCAGGGGAAATATTGATAGCTAAACCAGAGTACCACTTTGTGGTGCATTAGAGAACTCTTTAAAAATAAAAACAAGAAAAAAGAAACTGAATTCTGTTTACAAAGGAAAGAGAAAAGAAAAAGACAAAACCCCCTCACTGCAAAATAGGGATATAAGAATCAACCCCATCTAGTTAGCGGCATCATATAGAGCAGGAGTATCAAACTTGATTTCATTGAAGGCCGCATCAGGGTTGTGTTTGACCTCGGGGAGCTGGGGGGGGGCGTGGCCAGGGTAGGGGCCCGAGTGCTCTGCCAGCGAAAATGGGCTCCCGAGCTCCGTTTTCACTGGCAGAGGGTCGCAGGAGGCCGTGGCAGCCAAAAACGGAGCTCGGGAGCCCGTTTTCACTGGCAGAAGCACAGTGGGCCAATCCTTCGCTGTTTCCAGGGCGGCCCCATGGGCCAGATCTAAGTACCCCACAGGCCGGATCCACCCCACGGGCCTTGAGTTTGACAACCCTGATATAGAGGCTAAGGTAGATAGAGATATTAAAGAACCACTAACTAGGAAAAAGGGGCGGAAACATTTAAGTCCAGAACAAGATAATATTCAGAAGTATCTCAGACAGACACAGGTATTCTTTGACTTATGACCAAAATTTATGTTGCTAGGTGAGACATTTGTTAAGTGAGTTTTGCCCCATTTTACGATCTTTCTTGCCACAGTTGTTAAGTGAATCATGGCAGTCATTAAGTTAATAACACAGCTCTTCAGTGAATCTGGCTTTCCCATTGAACTTCGCTTGTCAGGACATTGCAAAAGGGGATCACATGATCTCAGGACACTGCAACTGTCGTAAATATGAGTCAGTTGCCAAGCATCCAAATTCTGATGACCATGGGGATGCTGCGACGGTTGTAAATGTGAAAAACAGTCGTAAGTCACTTTTTTTCCCAGTGCCGCTGCAACTTAAATAGTCACTAAATGAACTGTTGTAAGTTGAGGACTACCTGTATCTCCCTAATTCACTTGTGTATAAAAAGAAGAGGAGGTAGAGCACAATCAGATCTGCAGACCTATCTCAACAGCAGTAACCTTAGCCTTCGTGCACAGTAGAATTCTTGGTCTGATTTATCTAGTGGTCTTGACATATCATCATATTCTTGATGGTGATACCAGTCTCCCACTGCAAATGATTGCCCTGCTTCAGGATAAATGGGAATATGGCCCTAAATCAGTGGAAGGTTCTAGCAAACATAAATAGAAGTACATTCATGTTCTCTTTCTGAGTTTCCCAAACAGATTGTGTGCTGTATGAACCAGACAGTGTCAGTCTGCTCCAGCATAGCTATTTTTTATATTCTTCTAAATTACTCACTCATGTATAGATTGTCCTCTGCAGGATCATCCAGTACCTGAAAAGAAGAATATATCTACTTCAACTTCTGAACCATCATTCACTTTTATCTCATACTACAGGAAGTTATGATGCCCTAAATGGCAGCACTGTTAACATAATTCTCCCCATTCTAAAACTGTTTTGACACTGCTACTCTCAGAATTAGCTATGTTGGCTAGGAATTCTAGAAATTATCTTCCCTACACACTTAGGTTGTACCAGATAGGGAAAGAGTGATTTAACTATCCTGAGTGGGACAAGGGAATTGTAATCCAACACATTTGGAAGGAATCAGGTAAGCTATAAACTTTTTATTTTTATACCAACTCAAGGTACAATACAATAAATTCCATGGACACAGCTTGGGAAAAAGATTCAATTTGTCATCAAAGTGTGTATGAAAACATGCTAATTTGGGGGAATCTAGAAATGAACAGATCCCATTATGCAGACAATGGATCTGATGTTTTCCCTTTTGCTCCAGAGGGAAAAATTGAAATAAATTTGTGTGAATTACAAGGCAAACAAATTTCATCAAACTTTAGGGAAACCGGCCCTTACAGCTGTTTTTTAAAAAAACAACTGCCTTGAAAGACAGTAGCTGGACAGTGTCCTTGAGCCAGTCACTTTCTCTCAGCCCTAGAAAGAAGGCAATGACACACCACTTCTGAAAATCCTTTCCAAGAAAATTGCAGGGACATGTCTAGACAATCTCCAAGAATCAGACAGGACTGAGCAGAAGAAAACAAGAATTGGAACTAAATAGATGCAGTTACAAAATGCTTTCAACTCCCTCAGCACTTCTGCAAACTTGCTCTTGCCAATTCTTTATTGCTGATACACATGTATGCATGGGTGACACCTTACAAAAAAGTGACTTTGTTTGTATTGCAATTCCTGATTTGTTTTGTATTTCCTTTCTTCTTTCAGTGGAGAGTTCTTCACTGAAGAACACATGCCCCTTTGAACATTATCAAAGAAGCAACAGGAAAAACAATAGAGATACTTAACTATGATGCAAACATTTCTTGATATCAACAAGTTCCTCCTTGTCCTCATGACACTTCATCTTGTTCTAAGCTCATGAATGGGACAGCTTTAAGTCACCACTAACTGTACAAGTACTAAAGTTGTGTTTTCCTCCTTATTCTGAAATCATCCAGTAGCAGCCACAAAATGCATAAAATCCATTATACTTTACTATCCATTATCTTGGAAACAAAGTCAGGTGGTCAGTAGTGAGAGTACTGAGGGAGGCACATTGGTTGTATTAGGCTTATGTGGGTACATACCACCTCTAGTCTCTGGTTAACCTCTCCTGCTACCTTTCTGTTATTTATTTCCTAATGATGTGAACACAGTGGTATTCAAAGCTTTTAAAAAGTTACTTGGCAAACAGATAATCCTTGTTTGGCAATGACAGTTGGGACACTAAGTTGGAAATCATATGACTCCCACTCCTCATTCCTCTGCCCTTTGGAATGCTCACTCCAGTGCTGGATAATTAGTAAGAAGGAAAATCCTGTTTGTATTTACATTCATTGCAGAGTAAGGGATTTCAAGAGAGTAAGCAAATACACAATGGGGAACACACATCAAAAGTGATATAGTAGTGCTGGCGGTCCCAAGTGCAATCAGGGCTGGCAGATGCAAGCATGTTATACAAACAACTGGGTGTATTCCCCACTGTGTGGCTCCTTACTGTCTTATAATGCCTTCCTCTCCAATCTCTGTGATCTGTGGAGGAGGAAGAGAAACAGGTCAGACCCAGGAGACCGTTGCCTATAATTTTTTTTCTCCCTTCCCCTACATAAAGCAAGAAAGGGATTACAAGAGAGTAAGCAGGCACACAAGGGGAGATATATACCAATTGCATGCTCAGAGCTGTCAGAACTACCGGATTTCTTACGATGTGTATTCCCCATTGTGTACCTGTTTACTCTATTTAAATCTCTTCTTCTCCAATCTCTCCACTATGGATGGGGGGTGGGGGTGGGGACAAAGAAAAACAACAGGTCAGGAACAGAACAGCATGTACTGACTATAATAGCGATCACATGTCTGATGTTGCAAAAATTATTTATTCAGCACCATTGTAACTTTGAACGGTTGCTGAATGAAACAGTTGGTAAGCAAGGACTACTTATAAAAGGGCCTAAAATTGTATAACAGCCAGAAAGGGCATAATCCTGAAATTCCAGGAACAACCTTTAGAACACAAGTCAGACATCTGTAAGTGGTGACTATTTTAAAAAGTGAAAAGAAAAAACTCCCTTTAAAAGGGTTGCTTTTCAAACAACTACTGCTAGCAGCACTCAGCTTTGTTTAAGATTCTTGTTTATTTTCCCAGACTTTACTCAAGTTTTGTTATGACTAAACAGGAACTATGAGGAGGTCACAAGATGCTGAAATCTGGGCAAACTGTTCACTCCTAATCTTCCATACAAAATTCAAAAGAAAAACCAACAGCAAAATGAAATGAAGAAGTCTTGATCTATCATGCTCACTTTGAAACTAAAACTAAGAAAATTCAGACTTTTAAAATCCAGGAAGAAATTCAATTAAAGGGAGTTTTGGAAAATCCCAACCTACCTCATGCACAGAACACAAGCAAACAAACCTCAATCAGCTTGACAATGTTGATATGGTCCAACTTCTTCAAAATTGCTATTTCTTGATATATCCGATCTAGAGGGGCCATTGGCTTCATCTGTCCACTTGCAGGGGTTTTCGATCCCCGAGGTGGAGGCCGGCCTTTGGTAATGAAATTAAAAGACATGTTGTAGTGAGAATTAGTTTTCATATTGCTTTGAGGTTGATTTCCCCTCACCCCCCTATCTTTCAGGGATATCTAGGAGAACCAAGAAATATACCCAAGTAAATTCAGATGCGGTTTACTTCTCTGATGATCTACATTTTTGCATCAGAGATTACAGAACTTGCGACAACAAACTAAGATACAGTGCAGCACTACTCAATCATTCATACAGATGTTCTTTCTCTAAGAAAAGAAGCCAAATCTGTTCACATCACTCTGACAGCAATAAATCTCGGAAGCAAAGCCAAAAAGCCAAAAATAGCAGTTGTACTTCATTCAACTCTTTCTACTTTTTTTTTAAAAACAACAACAGTAACTCCAGTGGACTATACTCTTTGAGTAAGCCCCCTGAAATCAAGAAACAACAGTCATGAGTTGCTGAAGGCCTTTTAATTTCAACTGAACTACATCAAGTACAATTTAATTATGAACGCAGTGGCTATGGTTGCGCAACACACTTAAGACTTCATGGCTGCACATCCACAAGATATTACGCCTAGTTACTCTTAATTTTCATTTATTTTATTTCCTTAGTATGTTGTGTAAGTCCAACACATTTTGTAAAATTTATGATTCAAATAATTGTGTATACCCAAAAAGCAAGTTAATGCAAAACCCTAACCCTAACCCTAACTTTAGACGTAGAATAACTTTGTCATTTTGAATGTACACTAATCGGCATACATTAAATGACATTTAAAATGAAATTTCATTGCATACAGCTCTCAAAGTGTCACCACCTCCAATATATACTACATAAACATGATAAAATAAATAGCTAAACAAACAAATAAATAAATACAAAATTATGCATATGCCCACATATTTATTTATTTAGCATATGGCAAATACATGGACTTATAGTGGTTCAAATGTTAATGTCCAGTCCATCCAGCCATTCAAGGACAGGGTGGTCTATGTTGAAAAAAATCAGGCATTGGGCCGGTGTAAGCTCTTGAT
>JANHFL010000280.1:0-13443 GCA_032468155.1 Oxyrhabdium leporinum
TTATAATGCTGATGCAACAGTAGCAATGAGTCAGCAGGGTTATTGGATTGCTACCACTTTAAGAGGCTGCAATATAAGACAGATGTGTCTCTTTCTCAGTGTGTGCTTCAGTGGTGCAGCAGGTTACTGCTTGCTCCTGTATTCAAGGCCTGTATAAAAGTACTTGTATGTATATATGCTTTTTAGGATAAAAATCACTACTTGTAAAAACCTGTGTGCTGTATTTGCTCCTGGGTTGTCTCACCTAGTCACACTGTGTGCATTCTGACATTGTATAAAAAGAACTTTCTTCTATAAATGAATCCTGCTGAATTATTTACTTGTGTGCTGGTTGGATTGCTGCAAACTCTCACAGAAACACAATTACTACGCTTTATAAAAGATGGCTCAGACTACTGAAGATGCTTAGGAAATAGTAAAAAGGTAAATAAAGATACAGAAAATATTACAAACATTCTTATTTCTTTGTTAACAGAGCTAATGGAATCAGATTAGAGCACACACTTTACTATTTGTCTATGGTTTAACTGCTTTCATTTCAGGCAAGTTACTATAGGAGTAAAATATTATAGGTTAATATCATCAATGCAAGATTGAGAGATTCGGAGAGACCTGGCCCACAGAATCGGACAGACATGACTGAATGGATGGCATCATCATTAATATCATCTTATCAGTTCTTATTATTTTCACCTCAGAATTGTGGGATAGGAAATTGTTCTCTTACATTTCTGGTAATTTGGAGCTTGGCTGAGTTTTAGTTTGACAGTAAAAAAAAAAAAGTCAAGCTATATCTTCGGAAGTCTTCAAGATTTTCTATGTAGATTAGAAGATAAATGACAAATTTTAAAAGATGACAAAAATACTGGATCATTGCCATTACATGACCTGCTGTTTTTAATCTCACATACATAATACCTATTCAATATTTCGTCTTGACTTTTAAGTAGAAATAAATTAAGTATTTCATTTAAGAAAAAAGTAAGTTCACTTGATATTGACTCTCAGAGTTACTTTGAGGTAAGATGGGTGGCCTATAAATTTAATAAAAAAACAAACAAACAAACAAACAAATAAATAAATAAAATGCTTCTGCAGTCTTAGATTTATTCATTTGTTTTTATCACTAAACATTAATTTAGTGTATTTATAATAATGAAAGGAATTTTAACTTTTAATAAAGGAAAATTATATGTAGCTAACTTTAACATACACACACACATAATAAATAAATACTCCAACAAACAAGCACATAAGAGCAAAATGTGATTTGATCTGTGATAGAAGTTGTAGCTTTGTAGCTGCAGTATTGCTATTTAGAATTTTATCAGAGAAGATAAATGACATTTGTGATAACTCCAGATAGTAATCTGTATGTTCTTTCACTGACAAGTGAACATAATCATAGGGTTAATTCTGAAAAGATAAACGTGTGTATTTCACACACAGGCCTATTTTTTAAAAAAAACAACAGTCTTTTCAACCTTGCAATTTCTTCCCTCACAACAATTCTGCTTCAACTGATTTTTCAAATCCCAAAAGAGTTTAATATTGAGCCTGCTTTTCAAAGCATTTGTTGAGGGTTAGATTTCCATGTCCCTCTAGTAAAGAATTAAATAACCCTTTAGGGATCCAATGTACTATATCTGTGCATTAATGTGTTATAATATGGTGGCTCTCACCAACTTTTTTCCTTTACTATTTAACACTCCATTGGTTGACAACTTACTGCTTCAGAGAGGCTTATGGTGATCCCTAGCTCATAACCAACATTCCAGGCCAAGTCTTGGATAATCCTATGAAAGGTGTAGTTAACAGAAGATCTGAAGGATATGTTCAAATTTGTCTTCTTTCCTCTGCCACATTTTGCTCATGTGGTAAAGTTTTGATTTGATAGCAATATGGACAGGAAGGTTTTTCTTTATCTTCTAATGAAATATCCCAACAGGAATGGCTTAAAATCAACAGCAACATCCTTAGAGATTTGGTGTATATAAATAATTAATAAATCCTAATTATTTTGCCTTAGCAACAGCGTACTGAATCTGAACATATGCTACCGTTTCAGAAACCTGAGTTAGTGCAAAGTGTACTTGGTGCATTAGGAATATCACCACAAAAAAGAGCTGTCAAATAATTTGAAAAAAATGAAGAGACATCTAAATCTGATTAGTATGGTACAACCGTCTAAACATGCATAAGATAGAAATTATATGTGATTACTTCACAGTCTCATTTTTAATTGAATGTTTCATGCTTGATTTTTTAAAAATAAAATCATTTAATTATGGAAATAGGAAAGCAATTTCATAAGTGAAGTTTAAATAACATGCAACATAAATTAACAAAGCAGAGCTGAAAGGGATGTTCAGACCATCAAATCCAACTTCCTGCTCAGTGTAGGAATCTAAATTGAAGCCTACCCCAGATATGGTGATGTAGCTTCTATTGGAAATACTAAAGTGTTCTTATACAATAGTTAGGAATATTTTTCTAACTTTAAGTTGGATCTGCTCTTCTGCAATATAAATCTATTATTTTATGTCCTATACTCAGGCCCTTGTGGTTCTTTGTGTGATATGTCTTCAGGTATCTGTAGGATTTGAAGTCTCTTTCTTACAGCATATATATTCTGTTCTTTCAATCAATAGAAATTCATTCCTATTACCTTGACTATTTTGACTGCCCTGATTTCTTTGAATATATAACTGGGCAGTTTCTTAACTGGGCATAGTATTCAAGGTGGCATCCAAAGAAGGAAAGAAAAAAAATGGAACTATTATTTCCTAATTTGGAAGTGATTTTGAAATTATATTTCTGCTTATCTATTTACTATTTACAGTATCTATTTACAGTATGCAATATAAAATTGAGTACAACACATATTCAGGTTATTAATTATCCCTCCCAATTTTGGCAAAGCTGCATATATTGTCAACATTTCTCCAACTTCTGTACCCAGATAATTAAAACACTGAATCCAAGGACATAAACTGCGCTCAGTCACTGCATCATTCAGTTTGATCAAAATCACTGATGATAATTTTTTGAATAGAAATTTTAAGGTATTAATGTATCTTCTTAATTGTTTTGCTATTGCACTGAACTAGAATAACAGAATAACAGAGTTGGAAGGAACCTTAACTTAACTACTAATTTAACTCTAATTTGCTAATTAGAGTATCATATATTTCATTAAATATTTGCACGCTGTCTCAATTGTCGAAAAATAACTCAATATGTTAGAACTAAAACTGTCATAGAAACAATAAAATGTAACAATGACAGTACCTGCCACTCATTGGGGATGATAGCAAGTCAAAAAAGTGAATCAAGTTGGAATAAGCTACCTGGGACTCCATGGTTTTCTGGAACAACTGAGTTTTCAAAGGGTTCAGGCCATTTAAGGCTCAAAGATAAAATGTTCTACAGGCAGGCACATATATGGAGGAGGAGCCTTCAAGATTATTTATAATATGCTGTATTTAGTTTTTATGTATTGGGCTATAGCTCTATGGATCCTTCTTATGACCCTTTTTGAAGCAGGGACAACATTAGCATTCTTTAACTCTTCTCCAAATTTCTAAAAAAATGTCTTCCTTTCAGCAAAAGTAGTAAGCAATTTCTTCAGTACTTTTAAGATATAATTTATTTGGCCTTGAACTCAAAGTAAATATTCTCTTATGTTTTTAAAATTAGTCTCCAGCTTTTATCCTGCGTTTTATTCAATCTTGACAATATGTGTGTGTGTGTGTGTGTGTGTGTGTGAGAGAGAGAGAGAGAGAGAGAGAGAGAGTACAAAAGGAGGTGCATAGTTTTGCCTTATCTATGTGAGATCTTAGGTCTTGCAATTTACCATTTTCACTGAGCAGCTAGTGTTCCATTTTTTTCTCTTCCTTTTATTTTGATCATGTTGAAGTAGCCTTTTTTGTTATTTCTCACAATTTTCAACCATTCTTAGTTCATTCTAGCTTTGCTTGACACCCTCTCTCTATAAAAAAGGGATTGTAATGCTGGACAATAAGGAAAATTTATGAGAGCAAAGCCAAACTTGCCTCTATGCTTTCATGTTCTCAGTCAGGCTGTGAAAATGGAAGGTTTATCAGCAAATGTTGAAGTGGTTGGAAGAATAAATGCTTTTAAAAATGAATGCTGTGAGCTTTTTAGGAAAGCAGGAGAGGCTTTCCTAAAGCTATGCTTTTGCTTAAATCTAATTGCTACGTTGCCAAAGTGGAATTGAAATTGCAAAAACTGGTATAAGGCTGTATATATCTGTAGAGAAATTCCCTGAAACATAAGAAGGGTTTGCCAAATCAAATTAAACAATATTCTAAGTCAAGAATTACATGCATTCTGATAATTTTAAGTTTGGACAAAATTTTTCACGATTTCTCCTTAGCAGCTGATAAGTTCAGGTATAAAGCTTGTGATTAAAGTCAACCAGAATAGAGCTGGAAGGGACCTTAGAAGTCTTCTAGTCCAACCCCCTGATCAAGCAGGAGATCCTATATCATTTTAGACAGGTGGCCATTCAGTCTTTTCTTAAAAACCTCCAGTGACGAAGCACCTACAACTTCTAAAGGCAAGCTGTTCCATTGGTTAATTGTTCTCACTGTTAGGAAGTTTCTCCTTAATACCATGTTGCTTCTCTCCTTGATTAGTTTCCATCCATTGTTTCTTGTCTTGCCTTCTGGTGCTTTGGAAAATAAATTGACTCCCTCTTCTTTGTGGCAGTCCTCAGATACTGGAATACTGTTATCACGCTACCCCTCATCCTTCTTTTCTCTAGCCTAGCCATATCCAATTTCTGCAATCATTCTTCATACGCTTTTATCTCCAGGACTTTAATCATCTTAGTTGCTCTTCTTTTCACTTTTTCCAAAGTCTCAACATCTTTTTTTTAATCGGATGACCAAAATTGGATGCAGTATACCAAGTGTAGTCTTACTAAGTATTGATAAATCAGTACTAATACTTCACGTGATTTTGATTCTATGCCTCTGTTTATACAACGAAGGATTGTACACTATTAGCCCTTTTGGCTGTTGCCGCACACTGCTAGTTCATGTTTAAGTGATTGTCCACTAAAACTCCAAGATCCATCACACAGTTATTACTATTGAGCCAGGTTTTTCCTAATCTGTATTTGTATCTTTGGTTTTTCCTGCCTAGGTATAAACCTTGCTTTTCTCCACATTAAATTTCATGTTGTTGGATAGGAAGAAAGTATTTCTTCCATGCATTAGATTGTAATGAAGTATTAGGAACAAATTTTGTCACTTTATCCTATGACCAGTAATCCATTACTGCAGGCTACCATTAAAAAACAAAACAAAACTGGATCCGATACTGGTATTTGAAATCTGGATGATGTGGACAGATTTTGTATTGGTTTTTCTTAAAAAAAAAACCCACTTCTAAATATGCTATTCTATGTATACATACTTGTAATTTAATCTCACTGAGCAAAGGAAACCTTACTTTGAAGTAAGTATATCAAGATTATACATACTCTATTAATTTTTCTAGTAATTTGTACCATTAATATCTAAAGAGGAAAGAATCTATTCCTTTTATTAAAGGAATTTAACAAATGTGTGTTTTAGTAAAAAAAATACGCACACAAATGAATCATTCTATATAGATATATAACAATATTTTGATCATTTAAATTGAAGACAGCTTACTTGGAATGTAGTCAAAGTAGGAGTTGAAGTTTGGCAAAAAAAGCTTTCATGGAAATTACAAGCCTATTATAGCAATATCCTTAGGTAAGAAGCATTTTTTCAATTATTCCTTTCCATTAAGTCTTAGCTTGTCCATCCTCTCTTTTCTTTTTCTATACAAAATAGAAATGCTATTTTTCAGAATCACCACAGGAGCTCCCAAACCATCCCATCGAACTGCCTTTTAATTAGACAACAAATTCCCCTCCCCTTTTGACTTAAGAGCAAGGTGATTTTTAACTGAAGCTCTTTCCAATTATTGATATCTAAAATTTGCATTAAATGATCATTACACAGAGAAAAAGCTTTTACTGAGTTAGTCATTTAATGGGCAATAAAGTTATGACAATAATTGGGACCATTATAATCAGCATAAACAGAATCAAAGCCATGTCAAGTAAGTAAAGCATTTCCATCTGCCAATGAATCTTGATTTTTAAGTGGCATATATATTCAAATCAAATTACACTAAGAACTTTTTAATATAATATAAATAATCTTCAAAGGCTTTGGATTTACTAGAAGGGGTTTAAGTTTACCTCTCCTTTATTGTAACATAAGCTGGCATGCTGTAAGAGTGGGACTGAAACAAAGTGGTGTCAGCTGAGTGTCCACTATTGATGTATTTATGAAACTGAGAGCTGTATATAAATGTATATTTGGCACAATAGTCATTAAGTGAAATATAAGCAATTTAGCTTTCAAAGTAGGTGTGACTGAGCCAAAGGTAAGAGTAAAAAAAGGAGGCATTTAGATAACTGTAGAAAAAAACAGCCCAATGTTGAGAGGCCCATTGTCAAATGTTGAGGATCATTAGTTAACAGCATTACAGAAATGAAAGCAAGAACCAAAGAACGCTACTGTGAAAATAATTCAGATACTGGACTTTTAAAATGTTTAATTTAGAAATACCATTATGATACAAATCTAATATTACTTCCAAATTTCTATGAAAGTTTTCCAATAGTTTCATGTGTACTGAAGGTTCCACTATTTTGGTTTTAAAAGGTATTTCTACTTTCATTGCTCATAGTTCATGAGATTTGGCTACGTGTTATATGATTTTATAGATAAGTAATGAGGGCATGGCACTCAGCTTTAATTCAGATTGTTGAATTGATCCAATTCAGCAGTTTATATCTATTTTAAAAAAACCTGCTGATTTTATTAAATGTATCAATTAAAAAAATCAAATCTGGTGAGTTTGATACAATTTTCTACAATGGCTTTTTAAAGACGTTAAAATCTTCTGAATCACTGAATCAACTCAAAGCCATCAAAATTTCTAAGGTTCAAAAGTAATTTGACTAAAGGATTTAACTGAATTGCCTTTGAATCTAATCTATGAGATGGATCTTGATTGATTAGCTTGATTGATCAACTCTAGTAGCAAAGGCCTGCCATTGCTTTTTTTTGCCAGGAGAAAGAAAAGGAATCATCTTCCTTGCCTGAGCAGTCTGTATTATGCTGAATGCTTGCAATTTCATTGTGTTCCATAAATGTGGGGTATAGTTTTTGTGTTAATCCAACTGTGGTTACTAGGATCCTATTTTCTCATATTCTAACAAGAACAGTTTAACTGTGGGCAGACAACCACAGATGAAGTTTGAAACAATATATACAAGTGCTCATTTTCTTCTATCCAACAAGAATGAAAGATATGCTTGCTTTTGAGTAATCAAAAAGAATAATTCCATGGGATATGGTTATTTCATTCTAGCTACAAGCAAAACTGCTTTTAGCAGACCTAAGACAGCTTGTATTGCTTATTCTTATGTGAAGTCTTGCCAGTAGCACACCTAGCTCCCAACAGCCTTTTTTGGCATGTTTTACATTTCCGTCAATCAATTAAATGAATGTATCATGGGCACAGATATCACTTCAATCTACTTTACTTATTTGAGCCAATGGAACCAGGTTAGTAAAATTGCTAATTTATTATGAACCAAAATGTTATTATGGAATGATTGTCAAAGTTATTTAGAATTCTTGGCTGAGTCTGAACAATGTTTATTCATTAATATTAGACATTCCCAAAATACTTCTGGGACAGACTGACTCACTCTAATAATAGATGCTAAGTATGAATTTATTGCCCAGTAATCATCACATCATCACTCACTTAAAATAACAAGCACTATTAAGGTTCTGAATGATTTGAGGCAGAAGTCCAGGTAAAACATTATATAAGCATATAAAATATAAACAGGTTATAATTATTATATGATTTGTTTGTTATATATGGACTTTTAAAAATGTACAATATATATTTGAAGAATCAGTTTCAAAGTTCCTTTAAACGAAAATGAAACAAATGGGGGAAATATTCCTGGTTATTGTTCAGCCAAATGTCCACAAATCCATTTATCCTACCTTCAACATGCAAAAATATCTGGAGTACAGCCAGTAATGATTGAAAATGGTGGAGGTAGGACCAATGCTCCCACTGCTATGCTTTTTTGGAACAGGTACAATGTAATTTCTGAATCAGGCCTTGATTTCCATTTAAGTGTTGTTGAGTGGACACACATTATGTAAGCACAGAAGGCAGTTGTAGGTTTTCTTTCTGTATTGGTGACTTCTCTGGAAAGTCTTTAGTGAAAATCTTATCTCATTGAACTGAATATGATCACAAATTTCCAAGGGATTCAAAACCTTGACAAAATACTGCTCCTAAACACAGATTTCTGTCAACAAATTTGGGCTGGATATAGTTATATTTCTACTTCAGATCTTCCAGGCAAGCAAGGGAAAATTGAAACTAAAAATGGTATCACCTATGTACCACTCTGTAACAAATCTTCAGTCTACAAATGTCTAATGTGTATATAATAATAGCTTATTTGAACAATTCTTACATCTTGCTACTCCTCTTATTTTTCTTTGTCTTTAATGAATACTTGATTTTTCTATCATTGTTCATCAGAGATGAAGATGCCAGTGAAAGGAAAATCTGGAATTACAGTCTGTCTTCTGTGATTCTGGCTACTGGGGAACAAGAATGAAAGTCAGCTATTCCCTTCCTATTAATGATTTTGAATTACCATGAGCCCCTCGGGGAGAAGAAGAGAATTTCAAAACAGGCAGTTGTTGTTGCAGTGTGATTTAAGCCCTATGAACACATCTGGAACATTTACATATCTACCAACAGGTAGAGCTTGGATTCTGCTGCCATGGTTGCCATCTTATGTCTTCGCTTCCTCTGAGTGCTGCGGTTTCTGAATTTCTTGAATAGATTTGGTTGGCTGCTAGGGCACAGAGTGCTTGTTTAAATGGATCCTTAGTTTGATAGTATAAAGTTTTTCACAAACCTGAATTCAGATGAAATATGTGCTTAACCATATTTATTAATTATTTGCTATAGGACTGTATACATTTTTAAAATTGGGCTCTTTTCATTTCACTCTATGTAATTATTGCCAAATATTTTTTTTTTAAATGCTTGGAGAAAACAGTATGTGACAGCTTCAGGTGCACAGCATTAAGCTTTCAAGAGGTTGGATTTCAACTCTTCACTACAGGCATGACTGAGTAGGAAAGCTTGGAGTTGTAATTTAGCAGCACATGTGAGACCAACAGTTCCTCGCTTCCGAATTTTAAATCACAGATTTCCTTTAACTATACATTAAAACCTTTCAGTTCCGTGGTTTGATGTGGGGAAAAAAAAGTTGTATTTAATTCCTGTCTTGAAAAGGAAGGGAGGCCTTAAAATGCTTACTTTCAGATAAATACTGATGAAGGTATCAAGGACAGGCTTTTAAAACAAATATACTATGAAACTAGAATGTTTCCCTTTAACTTTTTCAATTTTCTTATTTAATTGAGATAACTTAAATAGATGTCACAAAGAATTTAAAACTAGTAATTTAAAACTAGTAATTTAAAAAAGCCCTCTTGTAACAAGAATCATAGAACAAATATATTAGGGTCCAGTGGAGAGACCACATTTGTTCAACTTTTCTACCCTGTTAGGTTTTTATTATATATGTGATTTTTACTGTAGATACCTTTTACTTCAACATTACTATTTTTCTTAGAAGCAGATTAATGCCCATTGCAGAGATGGATGGGAGATTGTGTATGGAGTGCTGCACTGCAATTCTACACAAGTTACTTTTTTTTTTTTTAATGGAGAGAAAATACAAACATTAGCATGAACTTGGAATAAAAATATGAATGTTGGGCTGCAATCTAACACACATTCACTTAAAAAATGGCTGAGCCGAGGTAAACTTTATTTAAGGAAAAATTCTTACATGTTACTTAAATTGCTTCTACCCTACAAAAATATCTCACATGTAATTTTAAAAGAACTTTTTGTCAACTTCACAGTATGCAAAAAGACTAAAACAACAGCACTGCTACTTCTAACACTATTACTACTGTTGTTACTACTTCTAAGCACTACTACTTCTAACAATAGCGTGATCTCAAATAATAAAATTTAAATTGTCTCCAGAGTATTCTTTGCTACTTGTTATCCAAGGGTATTTGTATTTCCAAAACTTGGCAATATTAAGATGTGTGGACTTCAACTCTCAGAATTCCCCAGCCAGCAAGACTCATTTAGGATCTTGGTTGCAGCAGGTGCAGTTATATCATGGTTTCCATTCTGATCCTTTCCAGATTTATTAGATTCAAATCTAATATGCCAGCTTGGAATTATGAGAACTAAATTTCAGCCCATGTAGAATACTGTGGTGATACAGCATATTCTTTGTAAATACATACATCGTCTTTCTCTATTTTTAAATTGAAATGGCAGAGTGTTTTTTTAACTCTCTGCATATTGTCTTTTCTTTTAAGTAAAACATTTTTATAAGGCACTCAGGAATGAAAGTTGTAAACTAATCAAAGTGCATTTCTTATCACTTGAATTTTTGTATTATTTTATAGGCATATTGCATGATACTGATTCAACTATTAGACAACTAACTGATTAATTCATGGTCGTTAGTCTACTCAACTGGATATATGATATAATATAGAAAAACACTTTCCACAGAAACAGATAATTTCTGACATCACCTTTATTAAACAATCCTTCCTTCCTCCCCTCCCTCTCTTCCTCTACTGTTACTACAGTCAGGCCAATAAATGCTATATACAAAGATCTGGGTGACTAAAATGGGAAAAGCAAGTTTAGTGTTTTATATTTTTGTTGCTAGTGGCCATTCAGAGGATTGCAGCACAGATCAGATATTTGGCATAGTAAAAAAAATAATAATCAAACAATTCGTTAGAATATCAATGATATGAGGTTATATTTAAGAAATGTAAGCTAAAACTATTACATTTTACAAATATAAAAATCTAATAATAATATGACTAAAACTTTGTATATTTGTATAACCACTGACGATATTCCATCTGATTCAGTTACAGATTAAACATAATATAGCTGTAAGTGGTAAAAAAAATACTGTAGTTCCCTTACTTTCTTGATTATTAAAACTATTGAAAAGCCAAACTTGTCCACATTAAATCCAATTTCCTATTTAGGATATAATTAACTCTTTGAAAGGAGGAAGAGGAAAAGAAGAAGGAGGAGAGGAGGAGGAGAAAAGAAAAAGATGGAATGCCTTAGAATCAGTGGTGGGATTCAGCTGGTTTGGGCTGTTTCTGGTGAACTGGTATTAAAAATTCTGGCTGGCCCCATCACTACTTCACTGATCCTCAAACTACAACCCATTGGACGGATACGGCCCATCGACACAATATATCTGGTCTGCACAGTGGTGGGATTAACTCCCATCCCTCACCTCCCAGGCACTCCTTGCTTGGCAGGCTTTTCCCGCCAACCTCATCACCCCTCCTACAGCTGTCAGCCTTCCTTGCAGAATCTAGCTGCACTTCTGCGTACTTCTGCCCACCGCTGCTCACAAAGGTAAGGTGAAAGGGCACGGACTGTTGGGCCAGCAGGTGGGTGGAAGAAGTTGAGCTGGAGGAGGGGTGATACTGGCAGTGGGTGGACTGATGCGCGCAGGGAGGGATGGTAGTGTGTGGGAGATTGCAGCATCAGAGCCCTTCCCGGGTTTTCCCGAAGCTGGCCTGGCCTGCTAGGGGAGCATGCGGGAGATCACAGCATCGGAGCCCTTCCTAGGTGTTTCTGAAGCTGGCCTGGACTGCTAGGGGAGGTTGCAGGAGATGTGTGGCATTGGAGCCCTTCCTGGGTGTTTCTGAAGCCAGCCTAGCCTGCAAGGGGAGGGCGCATGAGATTACCGGCCGGACTAGCAGGTGGAGTGGGGGTTGGCAGGCAGCCCTTGGGAGAGCGCTGAACTGGAGTGCTGTGTACTCTTGGGCCTCCTGCCCATCTCTGCTTCTGCAAGACAGAAAGAAAGCCGCAAAAGTCTTCATCTGGTGGCCTCCTGGGGCCCTGGTCTTGGCACCAATTTGAGCACGTCCTCCATGGACCACTAAGAGCCAAAGCTGGTGGTACCAAGGCAGCACACCCCTCCTGCTGCTTTGGGCTTGGAGCTGTAAACTGCATCCAGGAAGCACTCTGACGGAGAGAAGCTACCGAGGTCAATCCTACTTTGCTGTCCATTTCAGCTAGGAATCTCAAATACGATAAGAGTGAATATTGTGTTGTAGCCAGTCTGGGTGGTAGATCAGTCCCCTGCAAACTCCTCTTCTCTCGAGGAGCCCAGCCACTTGCCAGTTGCTGAGTCACCTAGACTCCCAGTGACGGGATGGGGTCCTTCAGGCATTTAGTTTGGCTGCCTGTTTAGTAGCTCCAGTCAGCAGCTACAAAACAAACATTCATTCTTGGCCATATTAGAGATTCATAGCTGCAGTTTACTCATGAACACCATTGGGTGGGAGAGGCAGGGAGAAAGGCGAGGGGGAAGCACAGTTGGGGGCGCAGGAGCCAGGCATGGGCAGACAGATTAGAGGCAGCTGGCAGATCCCTGGCTTGCTCGCTTGACTGCTCACCATCCAGAGCGCACAGGCAGCAAACAAAACCCGTGTCATGGCTGCTGCCTCCTGTCTCCATGCATTGAGGAGGCCGAGCAGCACCAGGAAGAGTGCAGACCTCCGGAGCCACAGGATGTGGATGCCAGTGATGCCCTCAGGTGAAGATGTTGTGAGTGGGGAGGCTTGACACCCCTCAGGAGCTGCAAAACGCTCACCACCCCTCTGACACCTGCCAGAGAAAGAGAGAAAGAGAGAAAAAGAGAAAGAGAGACAAGAGAGAGAAAAATGAGAAATGAGAGAGAGGAGAAAGAGAAGAGAGAGAGAGGGAGAAAGAGAGAGACAGAGAGAGAGATGAGAAGGAGACAGAGAGAGAGAGAGAAAGATGAGAGAGAAAGAGAAGGAGAAAGGGAGAAAGAGATGAGAGAGAGGGGAGAGGGAGACAGAAAGAGAGAGGAGAAAGAGATGAGAGATGAGAGAGTGAGAGTGAGTGAGAGTGAGAGTGAGTGAGTGTGTGTGTGTGTGTGTGTGAGAGAGAGAGAGAGAGAGAAAAGGATGCATTTTCGAGAAGTATCAAGAGAAATGCCAAAAGGACAATCAACTTGGATTATATTCCAAATGAAATTGGGTCTTCAGGATAAGGAGACATGAAGAACTTTCAACTGCAGGTTTCTAAAAATCTTATTTAAATGAATGTTTAGAGGCAGCTCTTTAACCCATTAGTCCAGAGGGAGTATGTAGATTATTAATGAAAAAAGGTGAACAACATTTTTACAGAACTATAGATACGTTGAGGCTGGGT
>JANHFL010000280.1:25535-37851 GCA_032468155.1 Oxyrhabdium leporinum
TTATAAGCTGTAAACCGCCCCGAGTCTTCGGAATGGGGCGGTATATAAATGTAAAAAATAAATAAAATAAATAAATTCCATCCTGAACTTAGAACCATTTTTAGTAACTGTTGCAGTAAAAGGGAAGGCAAAGGAGATATTCTTGTGAGTATTGTCCTTGTAGTCATATTTTTTTTTAAAAAATTCTACTTTAAATGATTCACCATTTTTTAAATCATTCTTTAAGATAAAAAAGTAAAGCATTTATTTCCCCTTTAGTACTTTTTTTTTCTCAAAGTTGGCAACTTTAAGATGTGTGGGCTTCAACTCCCAGAATTCTGGAAGCTGAAGTCCATGCATTTTAAAGTTGCCAAGGTTTATAAACATTGCCATATAGCAAACTGTATAGCATTTTATTTTGGCAGCTTTTATGGATAACTCTAAAATGAAAATTCCTATGCCATCAATGCTTATGAGAGAACCCTATATCCTTATAACAGTAAACTATAGATAATAGTACAAGGGGAATTCACTTGAATCTCCTTGTGCTTTGGGAACATAAGGGTGAGTTGGTCCTATCAGCACTGGATGAATATCAAAGATTTTAAGCTGAAGTATTTTTTACCATTTCCAGGATGCGTATGCCAGCATTCATCAAAATGAGAAGGTAGAAGTGTTCTTTATCACAGGGACAAAAGAGTACTGCATGAACTAATAGGCTTGTGCCAGGTAGCTATGATTCATTTCATGTGCTGTGTAGATTACGCTATTTTCCTCATCAGGGCACTTTGGATTATACTGCGGTTCTGGCAGAATTGCAGCAGGTGGACAAGAGTTCTTCATGGACTGTACAGGGGGGTCTATGACAATTCACAGTGGCCAACTCACCACGGCTAACGTACACGGCAACCTCACCATGGGCCACCTCACCACGGGCAACTCACCACAGGACAACTGTTCACTGTGGGACAAGAGTTACACTAATATCAAAGAAATGGTGGAATAGAATCATTTAAAAAAGGATGCAAAGGGAGAGACAGAATGAAATGTGCATGGAAAAAATTAAAATAATCTTTTATTTATTTTAAATAATTAAATACAATTGTTAAATTGTCCCTCAGTGAGTTGTCCCATGGCGAGTTGGCTGCAGTGAGTTGGCTGTGGCAAGTTGTCCTATTCTGTACACAGGGGCACTATAGCTTGCTGCCAGACTCCAGTGAAGCTAGCAAAACTATCCCAGGTGGGGATTGCTGCTTTTTTTTGCTAAGCAGATTCAAAGGTGTGCTTTATATAAATTTTGCCTAAGTTAGGCTCCTTTTCAATGCTGTCCAACAATAGATCTCGAGTAGGCCATAAAAAGAACAAAATTGAGATAAGTTGGGCAGCAGAAGGGAAAATCAGCAAGACTGTCATTTTTAGCATTATAAAATAATCTTCAGCCAAACCAAGTTTGAAGGATTAGACTAATATAGGTATAACAAAATTGGAGAGAGCCTGTTTGTTGTAGTTGTTAAAGGTACCAAGCTAGAAATCAGGAGTCAGGAGAGAGATTGGCTACCAATAATACAAAAAAAGATGTTACCAATAAACTACATAGACTTGTCTGGGCATTTGCCAGGAGTCAAGACTGACTTGAAAATGTACAACACAGACACACACGCAGAGAGAGACAGAGACAGAGACAGACAGAGAGAGAGAGAGGGGGGGGGGGGAAATGTTATGTGGATAAACCACTGAAATAGCATGGAATATCCTATTTTCTTCTTTCCTGGATCAGTTTCTCTAAGTAGCCAAAAGCACTGAAAAGCACCTTCTGTGGCAAAATACTTGTTATTCTGCCAAGGGAATAAAGGAAAATAGGAGACATTGATCTCTTTTTACATAAATGCTTACATTATTTTAGAGAAGACAAATGCTATAAAGATCCTTGGTAGGAGAATGAGATACAATGTCCATTATGGGGCTACTTTATTTATAGTTCATATTTATACATGTTATGTAAAAATATAAATTACGATATTTTGTTCCTATCATGGATCTGGAATTCTATGTTTATATGTAATGGCTATGCAGCAGCATGGGCAATTATGTGTGACCCTACAAGGACATATTACACCATGCCCTCTGGAAAATCATCTCTCTCAAGGTAAGCCCAACCCTTATGGACTTCTGAAAAGCCATTAAAAATAAGCTTTTTCAACAAGACTTTAGATAAAGAAGCCTGGTAATAGCCTTCATGCTGGCTGTATTACTGTGGTATTCTCTTGCTTGTGGTCTTGTTTTTATCTATGTTTACTATTTAATAGTTTCAAATTGGTTTTGTAGTAAGTTTTAATATGCTTTATTGTATAGAATCCAGATTTACTTTGTGTGACATGGGTAGTCATATACATACACATACATACGTACAATAATATTGGGTGGCACAGTGGCTCAGTGGTTAAGATGCTGAACTTGTTGGCTGGAAAGCTGGCAGGAAAGATTCAAGACCTAAGCGCCATGCGATGGGGTAAGCTCCCATCCTTGACCCAGCTCCTGCCACCTAGCATCTCAAAAGCATGCAAATGCAAGTAGATAAATAAGTATCATTTTGGTACAAAGGTAACAGCACTCCGTGGGGTCATGCTGGTCACATCACTGTAGAAATGTCTTCGGACTGCACTGGCTCAATGGCCTTGAAATGGAGATGAAGCACTGACCCTATAATCGACAACGACTAGCAGAGTAAAATCCACAGGGACACCTTTTATACAATAATACACAAAACAATATTCACCACTACTTTTTTATGTTGTATGGAGACATTTTTAATCAACAATGATCAACCCCATGTGTTCCAAGTTCTTTCTGAAAACATGCCCAACACTAGTATTCATCCATCCATATTTCCATCTATCCATATCTTTTGGAGTGGGTGACCATAATTAACAGCAACAACAACAATATCATTCAGAAGTATTACATTATAGATAAAGCAAACCTGTATTTTATTATTATTGTGGAAAGGACTCTTTTTAGTTGAATTTGACACCAGTGATTTCATGCACATATGTGTATCTATTGCTTGGTAGATGTTTGGAAATGGTTTGCTACTGCTGTCTTCTGATTCTGGCTCACATATCAATATTCTGGTTATGCAGTTAGCAAGGCTGATTTTAGTTGCCTGCACATACATTTCAGGGGAGAGCGGAAAGGAGAGAAAATGTGACAAGAGATTGTTATATACTAGTTACATGTTCATTGTCATAGTTAATTTACCTCAAACTTCTAGTTCCATAAAGATGAAATAAAAATAAAATAAAGTAAAATAGGGCTTTGCAGCAGGACATATGTTTCACTTCCATTATAAGAGACACAAACCAGCCAACCAACCAATCCTATTTGTCAGCATAAATGTTTACATATAAAGTTACTCTGGAAAAGTTATCTGTATACAAAGCTAAGAACAGCCTTTGTTTTCTTTTGACCTACTTACATAAAATATCCCGATAAGAATTATTCTGTGGTTTGGGAAGAAATGTACAGGCTTTACAATCAACACCGAACAGTCAGAGCTGGTCTCTGGGCTTTAGAAAGCTTACATTCAAAATAAGTCTACACAGGAAATTAAACAAACAAAGGCAACAGATACTGTAAATGAGCAGGAATGGAAATTAGAAAGAAGCATAATTTAAATCTTATAAGATACTAAATGCAGTTCTGAATTGCATTTTTCTGGATGGAAAAATGTTACATAAATCTATACCAATCTATGATCCAGAGAATTAATATGCTAGTCTGTTTCAGCAGTTATAACAAAAGAATATTGTGGCACCCTGAAGACTAACCACAAAGCTCTTAATTGTTTTTGTTCTCTATTATGGTAACTCAGGTAGAGGAAGAGTTAAGGCAAGGTAACATGGAGGTCAAACAAAGGGTACATTCCTGTTTGTGGCAGAGGTGAGTATGTCTGCCAATTCTGGTTTTGTTCATTTTTCCATGTTACTAAAGTTTATTTACTTCTGCCTAAAAAAAAAAGACAAAAAGTATCCATAGGAACGATTGTACGCACATTAGGATTCCCTCTCTGAATATTTGTAATTTTTGTATGCATTTCTGTAAGCAATTTTCCCTAGTCTATCCATTTTATGCATGTTTTGGGGGGCAGTGGGTAGCTGTTTAAATTTGAATTATTTCAAAAATACTGAAAAATCCAAATATGGGTCTGCAAGGTGATTCTGAATTTTCTATAAATTTAGGAAATATGAATATAATATTTTTATATGAAATTCAGGATGAAAATCCACCCATTTCTCATTTAAAATTCTCACCTAAAACCATTTAAAAAGCCAACAAAAAACCTCTACAAAGAACTTTATGAATTCAGACTATCTCATAATATATGCTGAAGGTCGACAGCTACATTAAAAATAGAGTAGCAATGGAGCTTGATTTTAAAAAATAGACATATTCACTTGCCATATATTTTTCAGAATGGTTAGCTTTTTCATAACATCTTAGTAATATCAAGACTATGGCTATGTGTACTCCTCATTGGCAGACAGAAAGAGGGTAAGTTAACCTGAAAATAATAAAAAAAAGATGAACTTTGAACTCAAGCCTGCATAATTATGAGATCAGACACTTCTTGTAGACTCAACACTGCATATACAGTATATAAAAAATTAAGCTGATCTGTTTAAAAAACAGCAACAGTAGTAATTGTGAAGCCTCAAGAAGGCTGACAGAACAGTCCTACTCAAAATCCTGATAGATTTTTAGTTTTGCCCGTGTTTGCTAGTTTTTGTCTTTATGGGAAATATGATGACATACATCTTCAGATGCCTTTATTTAGGAAAGAGATATTTTTTAATAGAAAAGAAAATATTTCAAATAACTCTACATTTAAGTTGGCTAATAATACTTTTATATACCCATTTTCACATTATATCCATACCTAGACCCAAAGCCAGATACACATGAGTACAGTTGGACATAAATAGCATTCCATATTTTGCACCTAAGGGGCAGTGAAATCAGATGAGTGGTTTTTCAATTTTTTTCTTTACAGAGCAGTGAAATTATCCAACAATTTCCCAAGACTACAATCCTCTAGTACAGGGGTGTCAAACTCGTGTTGTCACAGTGTTGTCATGTGACGTATCATAACTTTTTTCCCCCTTCGCTAAACTGTGCATGGTTATGGACAGTCCATGATGCATCTGGCTTGTGGGCTGTGAGTTTTGACAGCCCTGCACTAGTAGTATTAACCCTGAAAAAATCCAACTGGGGGATTTTTCCATTGTGATTTAATTGGAGTATGGAGAGCCAAGGAGGCTGCAGACCAATGGACATACGATTATTATATAGTAAACATTGAAACTCACCTCATAAATATTTCAAGAAAACCACACTGTTCCCATGATAATTTAATAGAACATTCTTTCTTCGTTGAAAATAATTTCTGTAACAAATATATTTTATGAAATGTAATCAAAATGGATAGGGCAAAAGATTTTTCTGCTCATCTAATTTTAACTATCTGCTCCAAATAATAGTTTAACTTTACGAACTGCATTAATATAGAGGACTGCATATTTTCTCTTTGCTAAGGTGCTATTAAGGTTCTAAATGTATTGAATTATGATAAAAATGTTTAGGAAGAATAATGTTTTCCGAGAATATTCACTGAGTGAAATTGGAAAAGACAGGCATTCTCTCAATTTTATATCCCAAACTAAAAATAAATAAATAAAACAAACCACATATGACACTGGAAAGTGGTTGTTTAGGTTTTCAGAGAGCTAATACAAGCAGTGACAATAATTTAGGTGAACTTCTTGAAGGCAATCCTGCAGGCATTCCGAAATGTTGAATGATGCAAAATATTTTGCCAGTTGTCTTAACTCTAGATTGGAAATAATATTCCATAAAATGATCATAACACTTCCTGAAGTACAATTACCAGAAGGATAGCAGCAAAAATGCAAAAGCTGATAATGGAACAAAGGTGTCTGCTGAATTTGTATTGCAGAAAAAAACAGTAATGTTTCCATCATATGGAAAAAGAAAAATAGAATTATATAACAAGGATTTTTTTAAAGAAAGTTAAGTTATTGGGATAAAAGATGCCTGTAAGTGAATAGAAATAGAACTGAAGTTTAGCCTTTCATTTAATACGGTAACTATATTTAACTTTTGTATAATCAAAATTATGACAATGGCAAGCTGAATCTCGAAGTTTAGAGATTACTTTCTATATCTGGATTTTGCAAAACACTAGCAGAAATAAATTGGCATTCAGAATAAAAGTATAAAGGCAAGATTAAATTAAATTAAAATACAGAGAAATGTCTGACTCCAGTCCTTACTTTCATAGCTGAAACTTCCAAGAAGCATGCTTATGTTTGAAATGGAAGCCTGAATTGTTCACATATAATGTTCACCAATAATCTCAACAGTATGTAGTGTTATTCCTTTTTCATTCCTCTTTCCTCAATTTTTCCTGTTCATGGACTTTTTATGGCATTATTGAATAGTAATAGTAGAACCTATGGAAACTGAAAAAGGAACCTAATGGCAGAGGTTAAAGTGCCCAAAGTCAGATTTTCAAGCTTTAATTGGATTCTAAAATCTCAAGCATCTGAAAGAATGGTGATGTTCCCTTCAGGCTACACACAATGGAGTGTGTGGGTTGATGCCATCTGCAGCCTAGAGATGAACAAAAAAGATGTTTGAGGAAGAGGAGAATTTCTCAAAGATATTATAGGATGGGAATTATCTAAAAGTCATCCATCAAACCACTGACATAAATCACAACACACAACAGCCCACGGCCTTGGTGTCAGCCATTGCCTCCAGGGTGTCTCATTGGCATCAGCACTTTTGTGCCTTCTGCCCCTGTGTTTTGGACAGGCAATAATTTCATTGGATGAAATTATCCAAGACTGCCATAGTGATCAGTGCTCGCTAATGTGGTCTTTATGATTGCGCACCCTAACCTACACTTGTGATGCATTCATCTTTTGACTCTGAGGAACAATAGATGTTGAGCTGGGTGCTGAATTTGCCAGATGTTGCTCTATCTCATAATTAAGTTAGCACTATTTTGGTTGCTTAATGACCTTCGGGCAATATAAGCTAACCAAGAGTATAAAAAGTCTCCAAGCCCACTTGATGATTACCTGATTTATGGCTGATCTTTTAAATCAGAAGCATTTCATTTTCAAATGATAGTTTAGCTTGTTGACTATAAATCATTTTTTCTGGACATGAAATAACAAAATTAAATAAGAAGATGGTGATTGAAAAACAAAATGTATAATAATGTATAATCATTAACCAATGAAAAAGAATCAAGTATGCATATTTATGTCTGTGTCTGTTTGTGTATCAACAAACACTCATATATGCTGTTTTCCAAAAAGTGTAATAAAATCATATCAATATTCTGAAAAGTCTATTGAAAAAAAAAGTTAAGATAGGTTTATGTTAGATAAGAACACTGTTTATAAATATCTGACTTGAATTAAGAGAAAAGAATTAAAGTGTAAATGTTTACTTAGGAGTAAGATATAATAAAATCAATGATTTACAGGATAACATTAGAAATTTTTAATTTTCAGATAAAATGAAATATAAAACACTACTGAATTATCAGATTAACCAATTTATATTTTAAATTGAGTTTGTTTTACAGTTTATGACAAGAAAGCTATAAGTCCTCATGAGTCACTCTATGCGAAGGCAACAATAATAATTCATCTAAGAAGGTTTTTAAATCAGATTTAATATTCCAAGTTGGAACAATGCCTCCATCTTAAAGTTAAGTATAGACAGCCTGAATGACAAGCCTTTCAATCTTCACAATAAAATAACTATATGTAAATTGCTACTTCTACATTATCCTTTAGCTTGTCAAACTATCAAAAATTGACTAGAGAAGATGATATTCAGCATGTTTAAGAGTGCAATGCAATGCTCTGCACATTTATCTACAACAAAATCCTTTTGAATTCATAAATTATAAAAAGTCTTCAAAGCTTGGCTTTTAATCTGTGAAATCAGCTCACATTTACCAGTTTAAACTTCATAGGCATACATGTCCATTTTCTTCTGATATAATTAAACACAAGCTTTAGAAATTTCTGTCCTAGTGCTTTGATTTAACAGTATTCTATTCTCTTCTGCCATTGCTGCCACCACTATTGCTTGTTTTGGTTGACCTTTTAGCCGTTAGATGAAAGTGTTGCTTTGGTTTTCCGTTAGTGATGCAAAGAATTTTCAGTGGAAAAAAAATTCAAAATTCACTACAAAAATCAGGGTTAGAAATATTTGGCTGTTTTTAAAGCATAGACGTTACTGCTGATTTCAACCAAAAGTCTTTAGAAACATTGTAGATCTTAACTTCTGCAGCTGTTAAGATTTCCTATATAATGTAGAAAATTATATTTGGAGTTAGAATCATATTAAGTTAGAGGAAAATGAAGTTGTGTTCTAGCTAATTTCTAATTTCTCATGATAATAAAGGTGAAAACACATTGATAATAATAGAATCATTGAAGTTAAAGGAGACCTTGAGAGATATCTACCCAAATTTCCTGCTCAATTCAGAATCTGCAAAGCAGAAGGCAATTACAACATACCTGACAGATGGCCATTCAGCATTTGTTTATTTTCTCCAGCAAGGAGAGTCTACTACATTACATGGCAGTCTGTTTCACTACTGAACTCTTTGTAATTTTAGGACATTTCTTAAATTTAGTTGAAATTTCATCTCTTGCAGTATTCACATATTAATTCTATTTCTGCCTTTTTGTAGCATCAAAGAACAAAGAGTTCCAACTTCTGTGTGGCAGTCTTTTAGATATCAATGCTGACATGTCTCTCGTGAATCTTATTTTCTTTTATAGACTAAACATCTGCTGAGGTTTTTTTGTTTTGTTTTGCTTTGCTTTTAATGACCCTAATAGAATTTAGTTTCCATATTCCCTTTCATCCAACTCTTTTCTCTGAACATTTTCCAACATTTTACGAAATGACAATTGAACTTTTTCAGAATTATCTTTTATATCTTTTGGCTTTATAAACTCTTTATAAACTCTTACTCTTCCTCCTCCTTGCAATATAAAGTCTGAACTAAGTTCTGCACCTCTCAGTAGATCTTATCAAATCTTAGCATGAACTGGGTGTACGCCAACCCTTTCCATACATTATATTTTCTGGGCCTTTGCTGCCTTTAAAACTATGAAGTCCAATGTAGTACATGGATGAAATCATATTAATTTCTCTGCTGGACAAGGCAATAGTAGGCAATTAGTGTCTGAATATTAGACTTAGAAAAGTAATTCAAAGGCAATTTGATTGGATCTCTAAATCGGATTGGGTTTTTGAATAAAAACAATGATGTAGTCTGAATTATCATACTGAACTGGACACCACGAATGAGATTTGATACAGGCAGTTTAGATACATGAGCATGTGTTTTTAATATATGAATTCATTAAAATCTGTTTTGACTATTAAATCAAATGGGACAGTTTTTTCAGCTCAAATCAATGATTAGAATTAGTTTGACTCAACAATCTAAATCATATTGTCAATTTGAATTGTACCAGACCTAATTTACACAAGCCAAGTAGTTAATACTGATTTCAAATACTGTTTCATTGACATCTTGTCCCTAATCTAACACAGCTCAGACCTAAGGGAAAGAATTCAAGTTACAGAAAAAGCTGTAAATATTGTAAGTTTGCTGAAAACATGAATAATAGTCTTCTTAAACCCAGATTTTGCTTTGGAAAATTCTGAGACAAAGAGTCCTAGAAATATATTACTAGTAGTAAGTCTGAACACCTTTTACCGAGTATATAGACAAAACAAATACAAAAACACTCCCCCCCCACATTACTGTATTAATTTTCTTTTGATTTGTTCCTGAATTCTTGAAACTATTCAATCAGTGACAAACTCAGGTGGGAGAAATTGTCCTTCACTACTTCCATCCTATATCTATTTTCTATTTAGGCTATAAATCTGCAGGATGGACAAATTACTTTAAAGTTCATTTTCAGAATGCTTTGTTGGAGATGTCATACAAATGATTATAGTTATTTTACTGTTTCTATAAAAACTGATTTGCTTTTTCTATTGAAGAGTACCTTGAAGGAATTTTACCCAATTGGGAAACATTTAGTTGTGCAAAAATGATCTTATCCAGACAAGAAACTATACAACATTTGCTACTATAATACAACAATTTGATGTCTTGCCTAGAGATACATCTCTGTGTGTACATGTATATGTACATACCTGTAGGTCATTAAATTAGGATCCTATCCTATATTGCCAAACTTCTGAGTTTTGACATATAATCTATGAAATATTATCCTCTACATAGCCCACTAACCTTTTTAGAAAAAAATAAGTAGCCGTACAACCATATTAAAATTCTTGAGTCTGCATGCCCACAGATCCTACTCCTGACTTCATCAGCAGCCACATCTGCTATTTTAATGAAATATATTTTTATAATATAATTTCATGATATACTGTAGTTTCATGTATGTCTTCATTGAGCTTCAATATTTAATTGTTATTGTGACAATAAAGGTTATCTTATCTTGTTTGTTAAATTTATTTGTTGTCTATCCCATTGTGGGGTTACACTAGGCAGCTTTATATTTATATCTGTGCAAACAAATTTATATATTTATAGCTATTTATATGTATATACGTGCATATAGATAACAGGCAGAAGTTTCTTTCGTTGCCTTATTTTCTAACCCTCATAATTCTTTTGCATATTCTTTGTTTGCTTGCTTTCTCAAATTATTTTTAATACCCTGTATGCATATGAATTAATTGATAGTTAGAATTATTTCATCCACATGATCACAAAAGAATCTTACTCTTGGGACAGTCTTGTCAAAATAGCTTAATTGAGATCATAAAAGAGAGAATTAGGATGTGGATGGCTTTAGACTGAAAGAAATGTTCAGTATTTCATACTGAGGCTTGGCTTGGATGTAGTTTGATTTGAGCTATCATTGCATAAATCATTTCCAGAGAATTTTTGTCTCCAAACACATAGAGTAAACACAAATTAAAGTTCCACAGCTCTCACATCTGTCATTTTGGCTTTTAAATGAGTTTGCCAAAAAAGCAATTTGTTGAAAAGTTTTTTTTTCATAGACACTATCATGAGCTGATGGTATGGAGAGAGTATGACATCTTTACTATATTAACATTTGAGTAGCCCAAAGTTGATAGCTGCTTAAGATGGGCAAGGCAATCAGGATATAACCAAAATATACAAAAGACTTTTGTTATAATTCCATTTCTGAAAAGCCTCTTCATATCCAGTGCTAAAGGCAATTGCAGTTATCAGGGACCTTTGGCATAGCAGGGTGAAATCTACTTCTGTGCAATGGTTCCTTAGACACAGCAGATGGGATTTTATTAGAAGGGTAATAGCTTTTAATAGTTAGATATGGGCCAAGGAAAGAGTAGCCGGACAAAGAGAATTTCCCATTCCTAAGAGCAGCTTGCTTTTCAAGCAATAGCAGATCTATGCCAAGTACTGTTGTTGCCTTTAGACTGTTGTTGTTGGATTGAGGCCACTTACAAGAAGTGAGGGTGTTTTCATCATAAGCATTCCTACAACATTCATCATTAAGAATAAATCAGTCAGATCATCTTCCTTGAATGGCAGCAATTGCATGCACAGTTAGATGTTGGAATACTTTAAGCATTGCCAACCAATATTAATAATTCCAGCTTGATGGACCAATATTATACTTCAATAGAAAGTAATCTTTGTTGATCCTTTTGCCTTGATTCCTATAAAGTGTCTGTTTCTATTGTTTCTAGCATTTTATCCTGCTTGGCTTCAGGTCTGTTTCTTTTAATGCATATGCAACAAGGAGTTTTATTTCTCAGCCAACTACTCACAAAATTAAATGCTGTTTAAGCCTAAATGGGACTTTTAGGTCCCAGGTCACTAAGGGGTTCGAGGGATCAGAGCCTGTTTCAAGTCCAGCTGCTTAACCATTATACCATACTGACTCCCAAAGTACCTGTTTCCAATACTAAGTTTAAAAAGAATAGCAAGAATAGAAGATTACAAGGATGTAAAGATATTGAGTGTGCTGCGTAAAAACAACAGTCTTGTTAAATCACAAATTTAACCTGTTAGGTTATTTTGACATAACCTAAGATAGATAAGAATGACTTATTAAGTCTTCAAAATTTGTTAGCCATTAGGAACTTTCATTATTGATACTTTATTTATTTATTTATTTATTTATTTATTTATTTATTTATTTATTTATTTATTTATTTATTTATTTATTTATTT
>JANHFL010000280.1:37951-52914 GCA_032468155.1 Oxyrhabdium leporinum
CCTCCACCAAATACCGGAGGCGGCGTGATCCCTTAGTATAATATGGCCCTCCACCTCCGCCGTGTCTACCCCTCCCACTTTATATCAGCTATCGAGCACAGACCTCTACAGTTTTATATTATCTTTCATAATACTCTTCTAAAAGTGATACCAACATTAACCAGGCAATTGTAGAAAGTGTTGATGTTTCAGATATGTGTACATATACAACTATATGATGTGGCACCATTCAAACATAAAGATTTTTGAAATACTAATTATACATTTCAAACACATAAAACCCTATGATAAGGGTATAAATTTCATCCAGGTAACATTTAAATCTGGAGAACCATTTTAGGCATACACAAGAATCTATGTTTATGAATAAACGGAAACACACTTTTTTTCAGTTAAATAGCAAATTTTGTGATATCATAGCTTGAGTAGTACCACAGACATGACCCTTTGCACCTTCCAAGGTCCTTATTTCACTTGGCTTTGAAAATAAATTTTGATTATTATTTTTTTTTAAAAGGAAAGTGCCATAGTATAGACCAATGGTTCTCAAATTGTGATCTGGAGACCCTTGGAACTATCCAAACCACTTTCAAGGGTAGGTCTACAAAGTAATATATATATAATATATATATATATATATTAAAAAATGATGGGTTTAATGTTTGAGAAACATTGTCATAGAGCAAAATTATAATCTAAACATCATTTTTACCTCCAAGTATATTTTTCTATGCCATCAGAATGGACTATAAGCTTTGATTGAAAGTAAAAACGATAGGTAATTACATTCATGTGTTTATTTGGAAAGAACATGCTGCTCATAAAAATTGCAGGCACCTGTGCTGCCTTCTTTTCCTCCTGTTTGAGTTTTCACCCCAGCATCAGAATGGCAATGTTGCCAATAAAGCTGTAACCTTGAAACTGGTAAGGGACATGTGTGTTTTGGAAGCTTTGCAGCACCAACAAACAGAGCAAAGCAGACCAATAAAATAAGGTATTTTTCCTTCAAAGAAAATGAATGGTTCAGAGGAAAAGTTGTATAGAGGCACAGCAAGGAAAATTATAAAAAGCACGATGTATAATTATAAAAAGCACAATGTGGAAAGTTGCAAGTACCTTTTATGCTGGCCAGTAACAGACAAGAAAAACAGAAAAGTTCCAGAAATATTTAAGACTGAACAGTACTTGGAAAAATAAAACTTTCTGACAGAATAATAATACTATAGCAATAGTTATAGAAAAACTATTGGGTTATAGAACAGAGTGAATAGAAAATATATTTTTGTATACATACATACATACATACATACATACATACATACATACATACATACATACATATAAACATATATTATCAATTATATATTGGAGATGAATCATAATTTATTAAAACCTTTAATACAATCATTAGAAAAACAACTGGATTAAAGTATGAATCCTTTTTTTAGCTCAAGGATATCAATAGAAAAGAACCCTTTCTTCTACAGTTCTAAAACATAACTGGAGAAAATAAGAGGAGGAAGCAGCATTAGATACTTTTTCTGCTTTGGATTACTATAAAAATAAACATGGAATACAAAATAATAAAAATAAATCACTACTAATCTTCAGTCTACATTTTATATCTTATAAAATTGAATTATTGCTTCAATGCACCATCATTTAAAGAAACTAGAATTACAGGTGTCTCTCGGGCTGTTAAAGCATTTGGGTCATTCTAAGTTTTAAATATTATCAAGAAGAGATTAGAGATTAATCAAGACATAATTTATCAAACCTTTAATAAATTATAAGAAAAATAAAAAAAAATTAGTCCAAGGATATCAATAGAAATTTTTCCTCACCAAATATGAGTTATATTACAATGTCAATTTCTCATGGGATTCAAAATAAAAATATAACTACTTACATATCAGTAACCTAAATGAGCAAGTACGCTTTGACTCATTTGTTTAATTGGATTCTCTTTATCTAATTTTAAGATTTGTGCAACAAATAGATCATATTTTACATTATATTGATGTAAAAATACTGAAAATTCAAAAGACTTCATAAAGTTTCATAAGTTCATACACCAAAGCACCACTTTCATTTAATGGGTTGACAAAAATAACTTTAGCCACAGGATGAATATACAAAATTGAAAGCAAAAGCTAAAGGAAACCCATATCTACTTAAAATACAATTCATAAATTCAGTTTGTGGTATACCAAAGCCTTTTCAAAATTACAGAAGATTCCAGCATATCTACAATTAATCCATCATGTCAGTCACCAAATAAATACTATAGGATAATTGTCTATTTTTAATAAATCCAGATTGAGATATCAATATTATCAGAGATGCCCAACCTTTCTTCCTCCATGGACTGGCAATAGCAGCAGTGGCAGCAGCGGTGGCAGGAGGAAGGGATGGTTTCACGAGCACAACCTAGTTCCCGCACATCCGCAAATAAAACTTTGTGCACTCAACTGCCACTTGCGCAGTTCAGTTCTCTATTACATATGGTATTAGCTTCTGTGTTACTACTTAAAGATTGCTATTTTTAGTGACTGTTTGAAGATACAGCAGTGCTGTAAAAGCAACTTTACAACTGGTCCTCACATGTTCCAACTGTTGCAGCATCCTCATGGTCATGTGATTGACTTTGCCATAGGTGATACTTAGGGCCGTGACAGTATCCCACAATCATGTGATGACCGATCATTTCATGGCTTCCATCAAGGATAGTCAATGAAGAAGACAACAGTAAAATCGCAACTGCAATGACATTGACCTGCAATTAATGATCAAACAGAGGAGTAACACGAGTCTGTTGTGATCGCACTTAGTGACAGAGTTGCTGGTTCCAATTATAGCCACTAAGCAAGAACTATCTGTACTGTTAATATTTTATCATTGGAGATATTGCATTGGTCAAAAGTGTGAAAAACAGTCATAATTCACTTTTTTTCAGTACCATTGTAACTTTGAACTGTCACTAAATGAATTATTGTAAGTTGAGAAAAGCCTCTATGGATCTCCAACAATACAGGTACCAATAGGCTGACTAATAGCTTCTATAATCATTCAATTGAAAATCTGGGGACTTTTCCCAATTTCATTGATTGCAATGTCTATCTCCTGTGATGTCTATATTTATGCCAGCATAACTTTATATTTAGAGCAATCTCTTCCGTTTCCATATGTTCTAGGAAATTAATAATTCACTATTCTGCCACGGAAGTCTCTAGTTGATATAATGTAGCTTAAAAATAATAAAATTGTTGATTAATATATTGTGCTTTGTTAAGTAACTGTTCATGATTAATCTGAATTCCAGATATAAAGTTTCATTGTTGTTTCAAATGATAACCTGTAACTTTTCAGCTTTCTCTCCAATTCCCAATATTTTTGGCTAATATATTTCAAATTGTTCTGAATGTGAAGTTCCCAATTTTAACTCTGCTGTTGTAAAAGCATGGTATGAGTCTTCTGTGGGGTTTCTGGCATATAACAAAAGTGAGTCTTTAACCATCTGTTCCAACAGTATAAAATTAGAGTCCCTAAGTCTCTTTTTTTGCTGATGCAAAAGCAGTAATGGATTCCCTAATGAATGCTTTAAATGTGTCCCAGAGAGTTAAAGTATTAGTTGAACCCTGATTAATTTCAGACAAGAAACAAATTTCTCTCTTAATATATTAAAAAAAAATTAAAAAGAAAGAAATAAGAAAAATGAGGAGAGTCTCTAAGGAGAGGGGCATTCAAGTACCATCTGGAATTAGCTGATTTATAGTTATTAATTTTCAAAGTTAGAGTCACAGGAGCATGATCTGAAATTGCAATAGAGCCTATTGAAGAGATCATAACTTCATCCATCAAAATAGAAGAATTATAGAATAATCTAATCCATACCAAAGCTAATATGTATCCTAAAAATAGTGGCTTAGAAGCAAAAGAATGTTTATATTTTGGGTGCTACCACTAGGTATAGAGAATGGAATCAAAGCTGGACTATTTTAGATGTTTAGGTAGAGGTGATAAGATTCTGTTGATATATTGCCCATCCCATTGATGGACAGTTTTCCTGCCTGTCCAGAAAGAGCTGAACTCCAATTTGGTTTTGAGATGTGTGGTTTGGTGCAAATCTGATTGTTTTTTATTGCCCACTTTGTAGAAGAGATTTGTGTTCTAGTAGATTTATGTTCAGGCTTTTAATAAAAACATCTAGACATAAAATAGCTGGTCCATTAAGGGGAAGAGTTCAAAAATACCTACTTTTGAAAATATATGAGGTGGACAACACTCTTTACTCTTTCTTTTCACAACAAAAATGCCACACACATCTGCAGAAGTTGCTTTTTCTTTGCATTTTTCCCCCGGGAAATATGCTGTGTACAATGAGAGCTGACTGGATATGTACAATAATCACGGAATATCGATTTACATAATGTGACTCTTCTCTGCTGTGGAAAAAGTGAAAATTGAAAGTACAAACAGGAAATGGGTTCCTAAGCTCTTAAGGACTTCTTAAGTAAGGAACTTTTCACCCCCCCCTTCTCACAGCTTTAATAGATGTTGTTATTTATTTATTTGTAAAATTTCTGTACAATCTACCTATGTGACTCTGGGCATTTTGCAAATAAAACCATAGAAATATATTTAACTCATCATTAAAAACAATTAAAAATGGAATTAAAACAAAGTTTTAAAAATTGTTTGTAAGTTTTACTTTAATTGTTCTGGGAGCTCAGGATCGAAACAGATCTATGTAATAAAAATAAATCAATCAATCATTCTTTTGATATTTCATCAGCATTCATCTTGCTGATGACTTAGTCATCAGAACAAAACTGCTGTCATCAGAGATATTTTTGGTTGCTATATTTTTCTTTTCAAATAATAAAATGAATCCATGACTATGTGTTAATATTTATATGTTCATTTTGAAAGTCAAGTAGTTACATGTCACCCTTCTTCTTGTATCCAAGATGTTTCCCCACTTTTATATTTCACTAAGTCAATTTATTTAATTACTGCATTGAAAAAAGTTATTTCCTGGTAATATTATATGATTATACAATATGCTTACTCCATATTTTGTAATTAAAACAGAGTTTCTTAAAAATATGCAGAAAGAGAATAATGCCAAAAAGCACTTTTTTCTCAAAGGAAAATTCAAATTGTCCAATTTGCATGTTGTAGAGCAAGAGGTACTGAGTTTCAGAAGTGAAAATCTAACCCTAAACTCATTCATTATATATCAGTACTCTAAATGTTTATATCTGTGAATTAAACAAACAAACACAACTCTATTTTTATCAGAAAGGGACTTAATTATACTGATAGGAAATTATCAGTATATGCATCCGGCTAATTTCTTGATTTCAAGGTCGCAAAGAAGTAGGTACATTTCTCCAAATTGTGTAAATTATCTGTAACAGCCTAATTCATATTTTTCACTAGTTGCAACTTTGAATGCCACTTAGCATCTGTCATGGCGATCAGAGTTTGGGTGAAAGCACCTACTTTTAAAAAATTCCAGAAGCTAGGCAGACTTCAGCTTGAAAGATAGTAACAGAAAACATAAGGAAACCATCACAGTGTAAGTAGACTCATAATAGATCAGACCACATCTATCTAAACAGATTTCTGTTTCCTAAAGCCTTTCTTGTAATCATAGTTATCTTTTCTGTGATTTTCTTTTAAAGCTTCCCATCTTATGCCATTATTACATCATAAAGACAAGCCTTTAGATAAAAGGTTGCTTAGAAATGATTTATACAATTTTAAAAGCTAAAATGTTGATTCTACATGATGGTATGTAGCTTAATTCAGTTTTGTCTTCATGCTACCTTGCATGGTGATTTCATTTCTGCAGTCATTAATTTCCTTGACATCTTGAAGCATGCCTTTTTTCTTGGCAGTGCTATTATGCCAATGGAACTCTTAACAAAGACATTGAAAAAAGTATTTCTTTGCAATAAAAAAGAGAAAAGAAAGAGAAAGAGAAAGAAAGAAACCAAAATTATTCTTGAATTGCTTCCAAGTGGAAGCTGCAACTAATTTATTAGTAAATTGAAATGCAAGTAAGGAAAGCCTAGCATGTTGAAGATCTTTGGATTATTCCATGCTAGCTTTTCCTGCTTAAAGTGATCTGTTGTATATTGTTTCTTGATGCAAAATAATATGGAATTCCAAATATGTTTTTTTTTCTTTTTAAAATAACCACTTTTAAAACAGCTATTTATGATTGGAGTCTTGTGAGAGTTTTATAAGAGAACTTGCATTTTTCTGAGAAAGCAGTTTCTGAAGAAGCTGAAATCATCCCTTCTTTTGCCCTGTGGGGTTGAATACTAAAGGAAAATTGTGTGTTTCCTTCTTGCCCTCATCTAAATGTAGCGCAAGGCCTCTGGAGGCCCAAGAACTCACAATAGCTGTTACTAAGCTGTTGTTAGACTGACAGCAAAAAGCTTTGGGAAGATGGAGCAATGTGTGTAGGTAGACATGGGAAAATACAGGGTTGAAAAGACTAAATAAAATGGGCCCGAGTACTGATTTGATTGCGCTTCACATCCAAGCTTACCGATAAGCTTTTCTTTTAAAATTATAAGCCAGTGTAAATAATCACTTAACCTAGGCTACAGCTTAAAGTCTGATTGATTTCAGTACGATAACTAAATTTGTTTTTTGTTTTTTTTTAAAGCACACCCTTTAAAGCAAGTCTGATCAAAGTTAAATCACTGTATAGGGTAGTCTATGCTTATTTATCTATAAATTGCATCCCCCCGAAATCAACACAATTTGCTGCAACATAAAGCTCCAGATGTGTTAGACTACCACACTCCTGGATATGCTAATTAGACAGTATGAAAATATTAATTCAGCATATCTGGAGGAATTCAGTATGTGAAGCATTAACTAGACCATGTACTTTGTTAGTTAAATAAACAACATTCCTATAACAAAAAAACCTAGTTATGATTAATATACAAAGAAGGCTAAATGATATAGGGATGGTGAAAAGCACACTTCCTAGGTCCCACCAGATGGCAACATTTAAGGGAAGGGACTTAGAATATTCCCACTCTATCTTATCAAGAAGAATGGGAAGATACCCTTAATTACCCTGAAATTAACCCAACCTAGTGCTAGGTAGTAGCTTAAAGGTAATAACCAGCATTCTGAATTGCATTTAGAAAACAATTGAGAGTTAGTGCACCTTGCCCAGCAATGTTGTGACATGTGCAAGCCAAAAGGTGTCCAATACTATGTGAGCAAATTAACTACCTTCTCAACAATCTTCCTTTTCCATATGAGTTATCTAAGAGGGTCACATCGAAGGATGGCCTCCTAAAAAATGGGCACACTACCCTTCTTCAACGATGTATCAACCACCACTTGGACCTGACTACATACCTTTCCCAGTAGGACTTGACCAGCTAGGAGAGGCATGGATCCAAAACACAGTCACAAGGTTCCTATCCTCTTATTCAAAATCAACATGTTCGTAACTGAGCCCAGATGTATCACATTGATTTCCTCATGTATGCTTAGTTATTGTCCAGCTATTTGAGTGAACTCAAACAATAGTGTCTGACAGATGCTGAGAATATTCTTCATGGTAACCCTAAAAGGTTTCCCTTGGGTTCTCCTTACCCAGAAGGGATCAGGTTACCGGAAACAGGACTGCAGATGTAATAAGAGCAGAGAAGTAATGCACATTAGCCATTCACGTTAAGCACAAACACATGACAAGGCTGACTGCAATGGTGAATTAAACTGAACTGTGAACTGAACTAAAGAACTTAGTTTGCTATAAATATATTATTATTATAGTTGGGCACAAAGTCAGTCAGATGTTTAGACTGGCTTTGACACTTTTTAAAAATAAATATTTTTATTGTTTTGTATCACAAATTTCATTTCTATATTGAACAGTGTGTTTTCTAGCTGTCCAAAGTATTAAAATATAAACATCATCATAATCATTATAATCATGTACATACATACATATATAAGATAATATATACTGTTATTAGAAAGTATACTATCTTCCATATTGATATCGGTTATATAACCAACAAAATATTTACTAATCAGTTTTTCTTTCTCATGTAGTCCATATTTTACATACATCCACTCATCTAACCTCTGTATCAATCAACTAGCCATTTGTAGAAAAGTTGCCATGTTATAAAATATTCCAAATCTTCTTTTTCTTTAATTTTTAAAGTTAACCTATCCATGTCTGCACATTCCAGAATCTTTTTAATTATATTATTATCTCTAGGGGTTTCTTCATTTTTCCAGTATTGTGCTTATACAATCCTGGCTGCTGTTAGAATATGTAAAATTAAATATGTTTCACCTTTATTATAGTTTTCTGGTAACATGCCCAACAGGAATGTCTCAGGTTTCAACTCTATGTGTTGTTTTGTCATAGTTTCCAGCCATATGTGAATTTTCTTCCAATATTTTTTTGCTTTGGGACATGTCCACCACAAATGATAATATGAACCTGGTATTTGGTTACATTTCTAACATTTAACAGATTTATTTTTATACATATTCATTATTCTTGCAGGTGAATAGTGCCATCTATAAAACATTTTATAGAGATTCTCTTTATATGCTGTTGACATTGTAAGCTTATAATTTCTATTCCATAGTTTCTGCCACCTGTCCAAATCTATTGCATAGTCAAAATTCTTAGCCCAAATTATCATAGTTTCTTTTACTTGTTCTTCCTCCAATTTGATCGTTAATAAATAATTGTATATCTTCTTAATTAATTTTTCATCTGTTTGGATTTGGCATTTTAATCACCTATTGAATCCTTTCCAAGGACTTGGGATTGGGAGACATTGTGTTTGATGCTGTTCAAAGTATCATCACAGAATGTAGGTTGTTCTGAATAAAGTTGCTTTTTGCAATTAACTGATGGTGATTTGTCAAGTCTTATGGTGCTCAAGCGATTCTTCTGATGTTTTGGAATTGCACCTGAGACACCCATTACTACTACTACTATCTTTGTTTTCGTTGCCACAGTCACTCTATTTCTATTTGCAAATCTTGGCATTTTATGATTTTCTCCAGTTCTTTCAAATCTGCTATCTCCAGGTACTACAACCTCCACTCTCCAGACTTTTTTGTCTTTCTTATCAACAAGTGTTACGTCTGGGGTGTTCTGTGACAGATGCTTGT
This sequence comes from Oxyrhabdium leporinum, assembly GCA_032468155.1. Taxonomy (NCBI): domain Eukaryota; kingdom Metazoa; phylum Chordata; class Lepidosauria; order Squamata; family Cyclocoridae; genus Oxyrhabdium; species Oxyrhabdium leporinum. Next base: position 47,138 of record JANHFL010000280.1, read on the forward strand.
CTGTTTGAATTCTAAAGTCCCAGAGTACTTTAGCTTCTTCATTTTCTATTAACTTGTCTATTTTTTGGTTTTTGTTAGTTCTTGCATGCAGGCAAATGGTATTTCTTGTATTTCAGTGCACCATTGTTGTTATTTTTTCATGCTGTTGTTTATATTTAGCCTGTGTGATCTTCTTGCAGCAGCTAACCAGGTGGTCCACTGCTTCTTCAGTTTCTTTGCAGAGGAGGCATTTGCTTTCTATTGCTTTCTTCTCAATTCTTGTTTTGTATGCTTAGTCTTGTGTAGGCAGAATTAGCTCCTTTCTCTCTTTCTTCAAATTTCCTGCTTTTAGCCATTGCCAGGTCTTGTTGTTATCTGCTTTGCCTGCTACTTTAAGTACTGGCCTTGTAACACTTTGATTTGCTATGTTTGTTTTCTATTGTTCATTTAGTATTTTTGTGGGCCAGTTTGGTCTCTCCAATATTCAGTAAGTTTCATGGTATACCAGCATCGGTGCATGTTCTTCACTGCTTTCAGATATTCTTCCAATGCCTTTTTTTTCAAGTGTCTGATATACTTGCAACATTCCACACTCACCTATTTTATTATTATTTCATCATTTTAACCAGCTTACTCTACTTCTTTTCAAGGTGGGTAAATTGAACTCTGACCAATGCAAACCCCTTCCTGTCTTCTAAAAATATAGCCTTTTCAAGAATTTTTTGTTAAAATGAATTTGTTGCAATATCAAAATTTTATAAACTATGTATTATTCTAGTATTTGCTTATTTATTTTAATTAAAGCATTTTAATTTTTCATAATCATGGAGCTGGGACGCTTGTAATCAGTGATCTGCAATAAAATGTCCATAGTACAATCCAAAGTAAACTGGAACTTTGAACAAGAACAGTAATATTATGAATATTACTATATAAATAAACCAAATAAATTCTTCCACCATTAAGCCAACAATCTTGTAGGTATTTAAGACAATTATATATACTTTTCCTTTTCTCCTTTTTTCCATTTTCAGTTTTTTTAATCTAATGTACTATTTATCTGATAAATACAAATGTATATGAAAATAAATTAAATGTTATTACAATGTTATTTTAAATGACTGCTAGTGCAAGAAGGATAAACTTATGTCCTTATCTCGCAAAGTATACCTCAGATTATTTGTAACAGGCAACTGATACAGAATCCAATAAAGTAAAAATATAATTCATTTTTAATTTCTTGCAACATAGTCCTCTTATGTTATGACCTTATGAACTTATGACCACAGTGAGCCCTAAATTTATGTTGCTGAGACATTTGTTAAGTGAGTTTTGCCCCAATATACAAACTTTCTTGCCACAGTTGTTAAGTGAATCACTGCAGCTGCTAAGTTAGTAACACAGTTGTTAAGTGAATCTGGCTTCCCCATTTACCTTGGTTGTCAGAAAGCTGTAAATGGGATCACATGACCACAGGGCAGTACAACTGTCACAAATATGGTCAGTTGCCAGGTGTCTGAATTTTGATGCCGTGACCACAGGGATACTGCAATTATCATTAAGTGTGAAAAATGGTTATAAATAATTTTTTTCAGAGTAACTATTGTAACTTCAAATGATCACTGAATGAATGGTTGTAAGTTGAGGACTACCTGTACTATAAATCCACATTCATACTAATAATGCTTAATAAGATGCAGTCAATATCTCATATTTTTGATTGATCAATTGCTTCAATTATATATATATCCACCCATCTCAAATATACAATTCTGGATAGGTTATAGCAGTTAAAACAGAACTGAAAACAGTAAACAAAGCATAAGATAAAAACACAGAAAAACCATTTAAAATCATGTGAAAAACAATTAAAGATTATAAAACATGATCAGTGGGCAAAACATTCAGCAATATTTAATATAGTCATTTACCAGGCTCTAAATCACTATCAGATTTCCATACCAGGCATGTATTCAGAGCCTGATAAAAGGCCAATAGGGTCTTTCCGGGGCATGATGTTCCAAAAGGTAGGCCCCATGACAGAAAAGGATGGATTCTGGGACACTATGGGATGACATGACTCTTTGGCTGGATCTAATGAGATGGGTAGATATATTTGAGAAGATACAGTCCCTCAAATAACTAGGTGAATGACATGTAGGGTTTTATAGGTCATTACCAGGATCTTAAATTAATCCATTTCAGCTCATTGAGCAGAGGTGCATACAAAACTGTACATATTGCCACCTTTAGCTATAGCTTTCAGATGTTCTTCAAGGGCGGCCCCATGTACAATGCATTACAACAATCCATTTGGGAGGCAACCATGCAGTAAGTGAGCAAGGAACAAATCCAGGAACAGGCTGAAGACACACAAGACAAAGTTGTACAAAGAACCTTTCCCAGGACACGGCTACTGCCTGTACTTTGAACACGAGTTACAGGGTATTACTTTCATTTTCTTTTCAGTGATAATTTTATTAAAAGTTTTAATCACAGCAATAAAAAATAAAACAAACAAAAAATAAAATAAAAAGTACAAGAAAGCAAAAATAAAAATAACTCCCACCTCTCAAGAATACAGCTTCCCGCTACATCAAGACAACTATAAACCTACACCAGATACAACTGTGTAGCTAATTGATGGGGCAATAGCAAGGTAGTGTAGAACAGAAGACAAAGAATTGGAGAAAATCACAAAGTATCAAGATCTGAAAATTGATATTGAAAGATTAGGGCATAAACCAAACATGGTGGTCCCGGGGTTATTGACTCTCTGAAAACCATACCAAAAAATCTTGGATGGCATTTAGAAAATCTGTACATTGAAAACATTTTCATCTGTCAATTGCGAAAGGCCATACTGCTTGGATTTGCACATATACTTACCTAATACATTACAACAGCCTAGGTTTTTGAGAATAACTTGAACATATGAAGGCCAATACCAGCTAAAGGACTGCCAGTTGTTCATATTTTTGTAAGCAAATAATAGTAAGAAGAAGAATAACATCAAACTTCTACATCTGCCCATCCCAGATCCTTGGGAAGGACTCAATTGGTGGATAAAAATGCCAAATCCAGTTTGAACATCTAGGTGACTCTGCATTGAACCACAATTGTTGATAAGAAAGACAAAAAAGTCTGGATAGTGGATGTTGCAGTACCTGGAGTCAGCAAAATAAAAAAGAAAGAACTGAAGAAAGTCACAATTTGATTGATTGATTGATTGATTGACCTATTTATTTATTTATCTGTTTATTTATTTACCTGTTTGTTTGTTTATTTATTTTTTATGCTGCCCATCTCACTGATACAGTGACTCTGGGCAGCTTACAATATAATAAAGTTAAAAACTGCTAAAACAATTTAAAATTAGAAAACCATCAGGCCACCCCATCATCTTGGTTTTTTTAATCCTTACTTTTTCAATTGAAGTTTTCTGATTTTAAATTGTTTTAACAGTTTTTAACTTTTATTTATTAAAGTTCTATGCTGCCCACCTCAAATTTCCTAATTCCTAGTTTAAGCACTCCACTAAGATATCCCCTTGTGTATTTAATGTTTTATAACTTTACATAAATATATTGTATAAAAGAGCCCAGAATGTTCAATAAGGTACAAGTCTATACATATTTATCTGGGAATAATTCTCATTGAACAATTGGAATAACTTCTGAGCTACAGTGTACTGCACATGGAGAAAAGCAGGTTTATTTCTAAACAAGCACATTTAGAAATTACATTAACTAGTTCTTATTTTTTCACCTTTGCCAACATACCTATCATAAGTATACAAAGCCTTTTCTATTAAAAATTACAGATTCAATTCAGCAATTTTAATCTTGGCAGGCTATGAATTACAGTGCTTTTCTCTTACAAATCAAATCAAAGAAGCCATGGAAGTATTTATCAATGCCTCAAATGGAATCTGCTGACACTCCTTATAAATGGGATATAGCATGCTTTCCTTAGTGTGACTGTGGGGTCCCTTGTCAAAATGTAGATCACAATGTGACTGGCTGTACGCTGAGAGCATATACCGGTCCAGTATCTATTTTTTAAAAATATAAACAATGCTGTGTTTCAATAGTTAGATAGCCTAGAACATAGATCTTTTTAACATATATATTTTATTGTGTTTATTAATATAGCTTAAATGTTTATATATATATATTGCTAGTTCATGTACAACATGCCATACGCTAAATAAATAAATTTCTCAGTGTACAGTGATATTAAAATAAGGCACAAAAATCTTTATTTATGTGCCTTGGATACTATCCTATGATATTTGAGTGCCACATGAACAGCGTTGACCAGTCATAAAAACAACAACAACAACAGCAACAAAAACCCTGCTCATTTTCTCCAATGAGTATTTTAAGACATTCAGCTTTGTGGATAATACGTTGCAGGACATTAGTTAAACTAATCAACAACCAACACCTTCGCAAACATAATAACTGAGGTGTATTTCCTTCAAGGCAGACGCTGCTAATATTTGGGGTGTTGTCCATTTAAAAAGAAAAGTCATGTTACAGCAGAACTTTCTACCCACAGAGCAAAGAAAATAATGATTTCATTTGCATGCCACAAAAAAGCATGTTCATTGATCGAGCATAGTGGTCTGAAACTACCTCACTTCTTTGTTTTACATTCATTTCATGTGAGCAATTCTGAGTAGGAGGAAAAAAGCTAGGAGCTTTAGAGCATTTCAGAAAATACCCACCATTTGGTGCAATCATGTGCATTCCAAAAGAGGTAGTAAAAGGCCTTTTGGAGCCAAGGAATAAAATTAAGGTGCTTCAAAGATGCTTTCAGAGGGCATCTAGGACGAATGACTTATATATCAAGGATGGCAAGAAAAAAACAAAGCCCTTAGCTGCCCTACTCCACATTTAACACAGAGAAATGTGTTTTTGTTCCAGGCTTCCCATCTTTAAATTAAGGAACCCATATTTTTGAAGTAATTAATGGCATAGGTAGAAGGAAAAAACAAGTTAAGTCAATAGAACAGTTAGGTTGCCAGGACTGATCTATAGCTAAGACAATAGCATACAGGCAGTGGTGCAAATCTCAGCATGTAAATCATCATTAGAATCATCAAAATTGATCGGATCTCTCTTTTGTTACAAACTGTTTCTGGTTTTAGTAATCCACCACCCTTGCACTTAGCATAGAACAGAGAAGATAGTTATGCAGTGATCCTCTACCTAAAATATTGCAAGGATTAATTATACTTAAATCTAATGGTATCTTCAGTCATAAAATCTTATCTGAAGATTGCAGACCTCAATTAAAACATCCTTAGAATAATGGTTTGCCAAAACAAGCCTTAGGGAGAAGATTGCCCTGATTTTATTTGGTGGTTGCTGCTGTTATTCCTATAAACCTACTTTTCTGACAAGCATGGTGGCTAATTGCAGAAAGAAAAAAACAAAAACAAATGCAAAATGAACTCCCAAACTAGTACAATTAAAATATGCTGCACTTATGTTAAAAATAATAAAGCCAAAATTTAAAATAGTTTTTTCTGTCTCTCCCTCACTCTGCTTTATTTTATTAATAATTGGGGTTCCTTCCTGACAGTCAGACAAGCTGTTGACCTAGTTTTGTACAAAGTCACTCAGGGAGCAGCATTTGTTCTGGCTCTGTGTTGCTTTTACACTTCCTCTCAATTTTGAAGATCCTGAGGCTGCAGTGATATTTTCCGAATCGATCCGTTTGATCAGAGGCAGTCTGATGGAAGCGGACAATTTGTCACCGGCGCCGCGGACCGGGCTCTCCGTGTCCTC
>JANHFL010000280.1:55814-100681 GCA_032468155.1 Oxyrhabdium leporinum
CAATATACCTCAGAATATTGCCCCCACAATCCGGGTCCTCATTTTACCTACCTCGGAAGGATGGAAGGCTGAGTCAATCACCATCCTCAATTTGCATTTTTTCTTCAGAATAAAACCTTCAGTTGTAAACTCTAACACTCACCACTTTTTTTTTTTGGTTTCCTCTTCCTCCCCTGTATTTTAATCATCTGGTCAGATTAAGAGTTTGTGGGAATGTGAAAGTTTATATAATGCTTTGTAATTGAGCTAATTAATTTAGATTTTGCACGTTTTGTGTCACAGCCCAAATAGTTACTTTTTAATGTTTTCACAAATATTCCTTGATTTAATTTGGGTAACATTGAAACATACTCAATTTAGGGGACAAGAAAGGGTGAGAAGATTCAGGGTCATATTCTGCCATACTGCCAACTTCGACGACCTCTTCTGCGCTTAGCCACAACCCACGTGGTGGCGCTGTTGGTTTACGGAGGAAACACGCAACAGGGGACTGGAAAGGCTTTAAGAATCCTTTCCTCTCTCTCTCTACCTCGCCTTTTGGCGTTGAGGGGTCCATCCCTTAAATGCACAGCCGAGAAAAGGGAAGTCCACTTCCCAATGTGCTCGAGGACAAGCAAGCAAGCAAGCAAGCGAATAATGGTGTTCTTGAAAGAGAACAGGTTGCTTGCAACGTTGATCTTCGCCACCCACGTGCGCTCTGATTTGGGATGAAAGCTGCTGGTGCGCGTAAAAGACCTCGGGGACCGAGCCATAAAGTAGTTGCTTTCTAAGAACTAAGCGTCCCTAGTGGAAGGAAATTGCTCGCCGTCCGGTTTATATATATATATAAAGTCAGCTATTAGCTGGCGGATTTGGTGATCTCGGAGGAATGCCCTCCGAATGGAACTGCCGGGATGGGGAGCTTTGGCGTAAAGGAGCAGGTCGCCTTTTCGCATTTTTCTCCCCGAGACACAATCAAACACACAAAAAAGGATATTTTCGAAAAGCGGCTTGTTTCTTGTTGCCATTGTGTCCTATTTACGAAAACTTCTCCCCTGATTTTGGGAAGGACCTTCTAAATCGCGAAATCCCTGTGAATGCCTTATTTATTTCAGTTGGATTAGGCGAGAAAAAACACGGGTGCTTAGTGGATGTTTCTTACAAACGAGCACCTTTAAAAGCGGTTAGAATTGGCTGGACCAGACAGGAAGCTCCTTAAAAATCTAAAGACGTGAAATCCTTCTCATTCCTTTTACTCTAAATTTTCAATCCTCTTATTTCCTGAAACATCTTTTTATCAAGCCCTTTCCTTGAAAACTAGAGCAGTCTAGTCTGCTTCAATTCTGGTGAAACGTTCGCACACAATGCAGGCGTCTCTCGCGAAATTATCCTGCAATCTTCGTTCTCTGTAATGTATGCCATTCCAGGAAAAAAAATAAGGACATAATTACAGTAGACCTCAATTTAATAAGCTCGCGTTTTATTATTTTTATGAAGATATTTTTCTCCGTGTGTGTGTGTGTGTGTGTGTGTGTGTGTGTGCTATTTAAATTCTGTCAAAGCAACCCACATCGCTTGCCTGCTGGACATTTACATTCTGGATACCCTTCGTTAGTCAAGGAATTTCAGGGGAGAGTAAGAAAATCCGAGAGAGGCGTCCCTCTTAGAAGGAAACCCAAATGAGTTCAGTGCGATCTGCTCGCAGGTAAGTGGACATGGGAATCCGAGAAAAGAGCGTTGGCTGAACCAAGCTTGGAGGCAAGAAAGTACCACACTCGATGGCTACTTGAGGAAGGAGAAAAACAACAAAAAGGCGCAAACCGTCCGCCAGCCACTTCTGCACCTTTCGAGGAAGCTCTGAATACGAGAAGAGGCAAGAGGAGGAGGGGCACTTGGAGCTTGGAGGGCGTGGTTTTGGGAAGAGAGCGCGTCTGGGCGGGTTTTTCTCTAAAGCAGCTCTTTTGACAGGCGAATGGCGTTGATGGACGGCGAGACGTCACGATTCCTCCCCCGCCCCCTTGGCAATGTCTACAGCCTGCTGCACTCCCAATTTAAGCATTTATTCCACTGGGATAGAGGAGTCTAGAGCAGCGCTAGCACCAAAAAACCATGGCTGGGATTATATATTTCACCGTCTTTTCGCTTCTCTTTGGGATTTGCGAAGGTGTCACCGGTTCTCGGATATATCCGGCCAATGAAGGTGAGTGCGAGAAAAAGGGTCCCGGGCCGAGCCGAGACTTTCCCCTCTTGCTCGTGTGGTTTGTAGGGACAGGGAATCTGGGTCGGCGCGAGGGGTCTTCCTGTCTTTTCAGCACCCGCTCCTGCGGACCAAACCCGGGGCAAAACTTGACTAGGCAGACAACCTAAAGTTCGACCTCTCGCCGGCAAAAGAAAGGACGGACAGCCGCTCGGGTAGCTCGTGGCAAACTTAGGCTGGTGGCGGAGAGCCAGCGGAGAGCGACGGGCTCTTTCAGAAGGTTTGCCCCCCACCAAACCAGCCCGTCCGCCCGCCCGGCCTTCGCCTTCGCCCCTCTCCGTCCCCTGGACGCTCCACAGAGAGAAGCGAAAGTTTGGGGAGTGTCGTCTGGAGATCGGCAGCTTTGTGACCGGCCAGTCGGCTTGGATCTCGCCTTCCGCAGCCGAATTTGCCGCAGACGTGACAGCTTTGCGCGCGGCGGCGGCGGCGGCGGCGGCAGAAACCCGCGTGGGAGCTTGACCTGGATTTTCTAGGCGAGCTGCTTTCAGCCAGCCAGTCTGGTGCAAACGCGCCGCTTTAGACCTCTTTGCTCCCTGAGAAAAAGCCTTCTCTGCGAAACAGCCAAGGCAAGCGAGTTCCGTGGATTTGGTTAGGCTTTTAATTTATTCTAGTAGACCGGCGCCTTAAGTTCAAAGCAGCCTTTCTCCGAAACGGGACTGGGCTTCTCTGTCTGCCCGCATTCTCCTTTCAGCACCTTCTTTGCTGGGGCTATTTTCTTACTGATTTAACGTTCTTCGAAAGGCAGCACTAAAGCAAAAAAGAAAGAACCGTTCAGGGTTTGGTTTTTGTCCCCCCCTCCCAAGTCTAATCTTACATAACCGCGGACGCGCGTCCCCACACACAAACGTGCGCGGTATAGCGCGAGCTTCAGTCGACTGCGCGCGTCGAGGTGACTTAACGTGCTACGAGGTGACACGAACCTGCTTGACAGGAAAGTGGGTGGGGGTTTCGCGCGTGTAGCTATGCGCGTTCCCGCACTTTCTCCCTCCCTATGAGTGAGATGTCCTTATTTATTTCACTCCGGCGTTGGCCGCTGGGAGTCAGATACCTGTAACTTCAGCTTGAACGTGGTTTTATGATATGAGATGCCTGGGAAATCACTTGGCGCGTAAGACGAATAGCGTCAGTGAGTTGCTCAAACTTAAAAGCGAGAAAACTAAGTATTTTGCAGAATAAATTGCCGATGATTTACCTCGTCGATCCGTAATTATTTTCCCCCGAGTGCTTTGGTTTCTAGCATCTTCACTATCAATCAGCAGTTTGATAGCTCTTCATCTGTTGAAGAAAGGAAAAATCGTCTCTATCCGAATCACAAATAGGCTTAAGCAGAACAATGCGCTGTTGAAATAGGATAAGCCATAGCTCCTATTTTAAAACGTTGTCTTAAAACCTCTTGCATGATTTATACGGAACCTGTGGTTTTGTAGACTTATTGGGGTGGGGTGACTGCTGAGCAGCTGAGATTTCATTTAGTCCGTCTCAGCATCTTTTAAGTTATCTGCACTGGGGAGCCATTTTTCACTCTTAACACACCCCCAACTCTTGCTCCATTTTTAACAGGAGCCTCTAGAGGTACAAAGAATGCAGTGCTGAAGCTGTTCAGATTTTGGTTCTCTCTCTTTGTTTCCTATAAGACACATCCCTCCCCCCTTACAGTGCTGAAAATGTTTCCTATATGACATAGTGCACTTTTTTATGCTCCCTTATATGTAGAAATACTTTAAAAATCATTATGCTTTTCTTGCAAGTGCCGATAAATACCCAGAAGATGGCATGACCAACACAATATGTTGCATTGCTTGTTTATAGTGACAGTAGATTAAGTTATCTATTGAAGCTATTTCTGGATTCACTGACATTTTCCTATGAGATGTACAATTCATAAAGAGAAGTACAAAATGATGTAAACAAGCCTTGTTATAAAGTTAGTGAAATTACCATTTTATTTCCTCTTGGAAGGTCCATCTATCATGTAGCAATGTCTCAGGCAGTCATGTAATAAAGATGAATTATGAGTAGGTTCTTTCTGTACGCATGTATGTGAGAGGAAATCTCAATGAGCAATATTGCACTTACTTTCTGATTAAACACATACAGGATTACATGCACACAGCTTCAAAGATGTGAAGAATATCTCAGAACATTTTATCTTTGGTTTTTTTAAAAAAATCCAAACCAATTCAATTTGCGTGCAAGTGTTAATCCTTATTGAAGATGACCTTTGAGACAGGAATTAAGAGGTCCTGAAGGCACGTCATACCCCATCCACAGAAACAACATGTGTCTTAGTGGGATAGCATAAAGAGGTTTGGCATCTTATTTATGTGGGCTGCAGTGTAAAAATTATAATAGCTGTATTGATTTCTACTAGAGGATGTTGCAATAATTGCTGGGATTTGTGCATTTGGAAATTCAAAGTGGATTAGAATCAAAATCTATAGCCTTAAGAATAAGCAGGGTATATCTGAACAGAACTTGGCTGGGAGAAAACTAGGCAATTTTAGAATAGTAAATTAGACTGTGAAGTAAAAAAAATATATTAAAAGAAGCCAAGGGCCAACCATTTGATATTATTTCCAAGGACAGGACATGGATGTGTTCATGAAGTCACTAAGTATCATGCTGGATTTGAAGTAGATTTAGCTTTAGTTATAAATAGCTCAGGTCTCTCTCTTTTTTTAAAAAGGGATTATTTTCAATGAAAAATTGCAAATGCTTCAGTTCTGTTTTCTTCTTATTGGTTGGTCACATAGTCAGTTGTTTAGACTGGATTTGATATTTTTCTCCACCTATTAAGTTCTTCCCATGGATTTGAGTTAGGCAGATGTTGTTGTTTAATAATATTAAAAACCACATCAAGAACATATTTCACTGTAGTATTATTATTACGTTGATGATGATTGGTTGCACAGTCAGCCAGATGTTTAGACTGGATTTGGCATTTTTATTCACCTGTCAAGTCTTATTATTATTATTATCATTATCAGATTCCAGTATGTGTTTTTGTATGGATGTTTTAAAATAAGTATTCTAAATAAGAATGAAAACTTCCTGCTTATATTACCATTGGGAAAATACTTATTTTTTTGGTTGGGTAGGATCTTCCTTTTCTTGTGTAGATTATTTAATGATGCTTTTTGAAACATAGTCTGAATATGAGTACTTGGGACTTGATGTATGCTTTTCTTTTGCAGTTACCTTATTGGATTCCAGATCAGTTCAAGGTGAACTTGGCTGGATAGCGAGTCCCTTAGAGGGAGGGGTAAGTTCAGAAAATTTTATCTAAGCAATAAAAATTTGAAATGATTAGTAAATTTCTAATGATACTTGATAGTCTTTTCTTCGCTGATTGTGAAAAGGTCAATTTTATGTCTGTGGCCTTTAAGATGTGTATTATACTTTATTGGTAAAACTGTATTATTTCCTTGTATAAACCTGGGATACGCTGTCATGGAAGATCCTTTAAAAAAAAAAAAGCAACAATAATTTTAGAGTCAGGAGGAGGAGACTCACATTGGAGCCAAGTCAGCAAATTTGCTAAGTCTATTCTATTTAGGGAACCAAATATGTATTTGTGAGTTCCAACATAAATGTAAAATATTTCTTCAAAAGTCACTTATAAATACCAATTTTTAAAATAAATGAATTATTATTATTTTTCATTTTGATCAAGGAGGAAATCCATATCTCTTCTTATAAGTTTATAACAGTAATAAGTTATATGAATACTGTTCTTAATGATGTGCAAAACCCACAATTTTATTTCAATGAAGTAATCTTTAAACAAACTCTTATCCAATTTTCATTGCCCATATTGGAAAATATTCTGAAGTGTGAAGCCACAATCATTCCATAAATTTATCTCCTAGTCAATAAAAAGGTAAACATTCAATATTCCTTTTAAAAATGTTAATACTTAACTGTAAATATTATTTTCCCTTGTCAAAATACCTATTTTTATGTACAATGATAAGAGCATTTTACAAGCAGAACAGGAGTTTGATCATCTATTAGTGAATGAAATAATTAAGACATTTGTAGATATGGATGCAGAGAGAAACTTGAATCATAGCTTAGTTATATGCAATATAATAAACTTTAAATAAATAGCATATGGATTGAGTTCAAAGAAACTCAAGAGTATTTCTTACTGGATTTATTGGAAACCATTAATACTCTACATATCATAGGATCAGACATTTTATTAAATAATGAAATACACCTTTCTTTTTGCTACATAAGCAGGGCTAATAAGGAGAACAGTTTCAGGAGTAAAACAAGATGCATGGTATTCCCAGTGACCACAAAGCTCTTTAAAATTAAGCAGACATCTCATCCTAACTGTATAAACGCAAACTATTCATACCAATTGAAGGTAAATCAGAAGCTTTCAAACACTATCAAAAATATAATCACCACAGATGCAGATCTTGTTACTAAAATACATTATTCTTTAATATTCCTTGTACATTTGTGTCTGTGCTTGCTTGTAACTCTCTTTCTCTATGAAAGGAAGGAATGTGAGGTTATTTATTTAGAGATGCATTATGCATAAGCTTTGAAACAGCCCTTTGATGGAAAAATAGTCAATTGTCCTGTGCCCATTGTTGCTATGCCTGAACTTGACTGCAGTTGTGGTCTGCCTCTGCTGTTCCTGGAATCCCTCCTCCTATTCTTCACGCAAGAGGAAATGATTGGCAAGCTACTGGGTGTAGACAGCATATATTCACTGCTGATTGCAGCCAATTGCCCTCATCTTTTGACAATGGGAAAGGTAAAGCTTCATCTCAGTAAGAGTCAGGAATTCCAGTTAGTCCCGTACCCTGGAAAAGTTAATAAATTAGTCTATCTTTTAGTGTAAATGATATTTCTTTGATAGCTTTAAATATTTTGATTTTGAATGAAAATAACTTCAGGAATCTAAAAATGCTGAAGAAAATAGTTATTCTATATTAATAATAATAAGCTGTATATTTTTTTTCTAAAAACAATGGGGAGAATTTTTTTCATGATAATATATAACTAATTGTATTAAAACTTATACATTATAGTGGTTAAAAAAAAAGCTTAAAGGGACCTAGTCGGCTTTCAAATCTGCCTGTAGGAAAGCCTTTTAATATTTAATAGTTTTCTATGCTGCAGGTTTCATTCAGAACATTGGACAGATTATTTTTGATTATTTCTGTAAGCATTTGTACCCAGACGACACACCGTGTAATAGAAGATTTTCTATGAAAACAAAATAAAACTTATTTGAAAAAAAAAGAACATTGGACAGATTTTTAACAAAATATTTTTTTCAAAAATACCCCAACATATTGTTTAGAGATAAACTTGCTTCCTCTTATATTCTATGGACCTTTCTGTATGATGCAGAATCGCATGTTACTATTTAAGAAGTGGTTATTTCTGAAATGTGAAGTATTTTATACATTAACAAGAGAGACTGGAGATAAAAACAGGTCACTTTACCCAAATGAATATGTCTGTTACTGACTCCATGGCAGTCCTCGAAGAACAAATGTATCAGCCTATACATTTAATTAATGGCTTGTTTTTCAAATTTGAGTTAAAAGAAACTGTTGGTCTGGAATGCTTTCTCTTGGATTATTAAAACATAGGAAGCCTGTTTGACAAAACTGAAAAAGAGGACAAAGTTAATCTTTGACCACACACTTTATCAAACAATAATTTATTTCATCTGGAAATGTGCAGTTTTATTATGTTTGGCTCTTTACTGATATAAATATTAAATGAAAAATGCAGTTCTATTGAGGAAGGAAAGAAGTCGTGACCAAATCCTATGAGAAATTTTTCAGTAAAGGGTCTGTGTTCTTTTCATAGAATTCAATAGGCTTTGGACCAGCCTTATAATTTGACTTGTCTTTTGTGTAAACATGCAAAAGGAAATCCCATTGACCATTTTTATCCCTTCTCCTTTTTTGTCCCTGCCCTCTCCCATAGTATAGGGTATTGGATCATAAAGGGCAGAATTGTAACACAATGCTCATTTCATGGCAGCTGTAAATTAAAGAACTTTGTTGGTCACTTTGTGTGCTAGGAGTTTACATTGATAGATGGCTTTCTAGTTTCCCCTATTATCCATGACACTGTTTGACATGGTGGATATTCTCCCCCACTCCCTTTTCTTGAATTCTCAAGTATCCTTAGACAATAACTCAAATATTATCATCTTGACTCTGAAGGTTAGTTGCCACAGCTCTATAAAGCATTTTCAGCTATCCAGCATTGTATTTAAACTCAAGAGCACTTTAATGGTTATGAACTTAATGATTATGAACACAATAAACAGAAGAGTAGTTTATATCTTATAACATCCACCGGTACAAGTGTATTCATTTTGCTTGCTGATGAAGCCTCTTAAAACTATTTTATAATGCTATTCTATTGTTTTGGGTTCATGTGCTTCATTTACAAGGATTGGATTTAGTTAATTTTTGTATAAGTGAGGGGGGAAAAGCATGTTTGTCATTGATCCTGAATTCAGAAAAACCAAAACCAATTATTTTTTTTATTTTGCAAATAAATAAATAAATAGACACAGCAGTACTTTTCTGTATTCTGTGACTAATATAATCACATTTTGAAAGCTCTTTCAAATTATTCTTTTCTCGCACTCTTACTGAACCGCTGGAAACAAAATAAAATCCAATTCACTCTTCGGAATCATTTTTTGTGTGGTTGATTGCACAAGTTTGTGTAGATGTGTGTATATGCTAACTACCCAAATGTTAAAGAGAAAGATTAATTATTACAGACACCGGGGACATTATGGTGTATGTATAGTGACATATGGTGTCATCATTCCTATTTAAGTTCTTCAGGAACACAAACAGTCTTGGCTTGAAAGCTGTCTGTCTGTCTGAAAATAGATTGTTTTGAAATAAACCAAGATGTGCACTGTACAAAAATTAAAGCTTTTTAGCATTGAAGCTATTTATCTTATTACAATGTGCACATGCAGTATAATCCTTCTGATCTGAAGAACTGAATCTTAATTTTTGTTCTGGATTAAAAATTTTGTTCCATTATCCAGTAACATTTCCATATATTTAATAATCTGAGACCTACACATTGACTGGCAGAAGCCCTCCAGAATATCAAACAAATTTCTTTCCCGGGATTACTCAGAGATAGTGGTAATTGAACCTGACACCTCTTGTGTTCTGTTACTTGGCTATGATGCTTTTCTGACAAAGATAATATATGCAAATCTTTTTGAAGACATGCATAATTTTTTTTATCTTTCTCACACAATATGTATAGTGGATGTTGTGTGGATGTATGTATTGATCACACTATTCTGATACATCAGGAATCCTCTAACTTCACATTCAATACTGATTTAGATATGACAGGTGGAGATTTTTCTTCTTGCTGTTGGTTATATTTAATTGTTATTTGGGATTCTAATGATATTGTTTTACTAAGGTTTGTGTTATGTATTTTAATATAGTCTGTAACTTGGTATGTGGATATGAAGAACATAATATCAATATAATTGACGAATCAAAGTGATTAGTTCTCATTTGTGCTCTGTTTCTGATGGATGGATACCTATACTCAAGTTCCTTATCTTCTCTTGGTTTTTTGCCTATACAAACAGAATATCTATTCAGTTGATACCCTTTATTTTATTACAGCTCTTATTAGCAGTCTGAATCATTCAAATCATGCTATACAAATAATAACAAATGACTTTCTAATAAACTGAAAAAAGTTACTCCCCTACCACTTTAAACTATACAGTTTTTAAAAGCTAATTTCCTGTTGAATATTGCTTTAGTTAATATAGATATATGAGTCATCCTTGGCAATTAGCATTAATGGCTGTTGTATAAAAACCAATGAAACCAGTAGTACAATAGAAATACTTTTTTCTGGTGAAGGTTTGATTGTATATTTTACATGATTTTATTTATGTCTATCTGTCTGATTATTCACAGTGGGAGGAAGTCAGCATTATGGATGAGAAAAATACACCAATCCGCACTTATCAAGTCTGCAACGTAATGGAACCAAGTCAGAACAACTGGTTACGGACTGATTGGATTCCCCGTGAAGGGGCTCAAAGGGTTTATATTGAAATCAAGTTCACACTAAGAGACTGCAACAGCCTGCCAGGTGTTATGGGAACTTGCAAGGAGACTTTTAACTTATACTATTATGAATCAAGCAATGACAAGGAGCGTTTTATTCGAGAAAGCCAGTTTGGTAAGATTGACACCATTGCTGCTGATGAGAGTTTTACTCAGGTAGACATTGGCGACAGGATTATGAAATTAAACACAGAGATACGTGATGTGGGTCCATTGAGCAAGAAGGGATTTTATCTGGCATTCCAGGATGTAGGGGCTTGCATCGCCCTGGTGTCTGTTCGTGTCTTCTACAAGAAATGTCCCCTGACAGTCCGTAATCTGGCTCAGTTTCCAGACACAATCACAGGAGCTGATACATCTTCTTTGGTTGAGGTTCGTGGTTCATGTGTCAACAACTCCGAAGAAAAAGATGTGCCAAAAATGTACTGTGGGGCAGATGGTGAATGGCTGGTACCCATTGGCAACTGCCTGTGCAATGCTGGGTATGAAGAGCATAATGGAGAATGCCAAGGTAGGCCTTGTTGCTTTGTACTGTTCATTAAAGGATGGTGTATGTAATTGAATCAGAAAGGAGACTAAATTGAAGAAAGCCAGTAATTAGCAATCCCTGTGGGAATGCAGTGGGACAGCGTGGTCTAATGAGGAAATTCAGTAGTTCCAGGAGGCAACGCTAAAGGATGCATCATTCTGAAAGAACAAAGACGCTACCATAAAATGCAGAGGGCAAAAATTTAGCCATCAGAGGGTAGATTAGAACTAGGTTGCAAATTTAAATGTTTGTCTCCATTCATGTTATTAAGTGTTTCTTTTTCTCATTTGAAAAATGAAATTTATCAAGAATTATGTCAAGGGAATAGAAATAATAATAATATTAAGAATAATAAGGCTGAAAATTTCTGTTTTTACTTTTATAACAGAAAATAAAGCTTTGGTTTTAAAATTCTTCTTAGTCTCTTTCAAAATAACTCTTTACTGTCTCACTTGACAATTCTTCTACTAAGTAATCCTTGAATAGATGACATGGCTGCTTTTGTGAAATATTTTTATTTCTCAAAAAGTCTCCATTGTTTCATTTACAAAAGAACTTGCTAGGAGACTAGTCAGAAATGCAAGAAGTCATCTGTTTCTCTCCTCCTTTTCCTTTCCTCCACAGAATTAGGGATTAACCTTCATATAAAAGGCAGCTTATTTTAAAGGAAAGGAAAGAAAAAGAGCTTTAAATATTCTTTATGATTCTCTTGATTTTTAGTTATACATTATTATGATTTTAGAAGTAGACTATAACTGATTATGGACTTGATTAACCCTGTAAGCCACCTGTTCAAGATCAGTCTCTAATGAATTCCCCCCCCCCAAAAAAAAACCCCAATAGCTTCATTTATTTTTAAAGTAGTAAGATTTGGGTACTTTGTTTGATGTATTTTAATTACATTTTAGCAAAAAAAAACCCTCTTTTTCAATTAGTAAACAAAACAAACATCACACTATTTTATTTTGTGAAATTAATGTACCTTAGCAGTTTCATTCCACCTATCTAAAACAGGTTGATATGATCATTTATAGGTAATTTGAAATTATTTATTGCCTTATATAAACCGTTTTCTTTCAAAATTTCCTTTGCTATCATGTATTAATCAGATATTTATATGCTTATTGAAGAAGAATTGAGCATAACTTATTGATATTATAATTATGAGCTGTTGGAGTGAGAACTGAAATGTGGCTAGTATAATGACAGGACATCATCACAAAAACAAATAATTCTCTGTCTCTGGAAAAGGACAGGATCATTCAAAATGTTTGGATGCCTGGTCCAAATAAATTGTTGCCAATACACAGATATCATACTTGAAGTGATCACATTATGAGACAAGTAATGTGCAGGAACATATTTCTGTTTTTACTAGTTTATGCATTTCTTGAAATTTAATTTTTATAGAGTTTGATTATGGGGAAACAGATGGATAAAATTAGAATATTGGCTATTAGATTTTCCCCAAAGGAAGTGTTGAGGCAATATCGGCTCACCCTGATTGATGCAAAACTAAAACACTCCTTAGTCAGTGATCCACACTTTATTATTTAATCAGCTGACAAAGGAAGCTTTGTTTTTGGAAGTTTGGGGAGAAAAAAAAGTACTTTCTTATAAAAACCTTCCAAAATGGGGAAACAACCTAGTAAATACAACACCTCACTATCTTTAAAAAGAAAAAAAAACTTGCATGCATATTTCACAGGGCTATTCCCTCAAATATCAAATCCAACTCTGTTTTTCTGCTTTGAGTGTCTTCCATGGTTCATTAAAGTTCCCTGAAGTGAATGTAAACCAAATAATCAACACAATTTTATCTCCAAATTTCCGTGATAATAGGTACCTGTTTGTGTACACATTTCCTGAACTCCAAATTTTAGTAATTCTGAATAACAGCATTAATTCTGAATCCAGAATATTTTCTTGTAACTATGCCACAAAGTAGGTGATTAGGAATTAAATATTCTCACATTTGAACTTCATAGAGATGTGTCATTGTGAAATTGGAAGACAGACATAAGGGAAGATAAACCTATCAGGTCTACAATATTTGTTAATTGTCTACCCAAACTGTTTTTCAGTGTTGCAACTTGGCAATATAAATGCAAGAGAAGGTGATAGGTCATTCACTTCCTCATCCATCTTCCTCTGGTGATCCTTAGGTCAGAGTTAAGATTGATTAAGATCTTAAAACCTAAACAAAGATTTGCTGGACATATGATAAGACAGGAGGTACTCCTATTATTTGAATCTCTAATAATACTTATCTATTGAAAAGTTTAGAAAATTGGAGACCAAACTACATTTGTTCTTATATATACATGTTAATTTAGATAATGATGAGAGTGAAAACAAAGAACACTTAATGGGAAATACAGTTTATATTTACCTGCTGATATCTGTATTTTGCCTCCAAATAGGTTCAAGTTCATTTAGCTTTTTGATCTTGAATAATATTCCCTGAAATGAAAGTCTTTTGTTACTAATTTTTCTCCACAATATAAGACCATTTACTCAAATATTTTTATACATACTGTTTTACATACTTCACCTATTTTTACAACCCGTTTATGTTGGCTGATTTTTTTGTTTCAAATTGAAGAAAGGAGGAAAATGCACTTGATTTTCCAAATCTTTTGGGAGAAAAAAATGTAAATGGGAAATATAGTACTGAAACATGAAATTGCCTTAGCTTTGAAATTTATTGCAAGGTGAAGGTAATTACCGTTTTAAGATAAAATTCAGCTTTTAATGATATGATGTTCCCTTCACCAGACTTTATCATTGACATTTAAATTATTTTGTTATACAAACTAAGAAGAAATCAGTAAAGACACTGAACTAATTCCCTTATTAAAGTAAAGAAATGCAAGAAAACATAGGAAAGACAATAAATGCATTAAACAAGTAGGAAAATACTAATTCTCTGAAATTGTGTGAAACTAAAAGTAACACTTTTGTTTAATAATTTTACACTATAAAAATCCTGGTGCATTTATTATGATATATAAACGTTCCAATTTAGTATCTTACAGTGTTAAATACATTCTTAGTTTTATATATTATATACAAGATTATTATAAAAAAATCTTAGAAGTCTTAAAGTATGGCTTTGAGACATCATCTCTTTGCTATTTTTGTCTTTAATTATGGGATATTTAAGATTCAATTACTTGAATCATATAAATGCACTTATCTTTGTGATTTTAAATAGCTTCAAATAGTGTAACTGGGAGAGTAAATTTTGTTATTATTACTATGGTTTATTTTATTTTTTCATTACATTTTTAAAATATGAACCCCCATTTTTTTCATCTAAACAACCATAAATGTATTAGTGTTGTAAGAATCTGGGTTTGTTTGTTTTTTTATATCCATGATCTTAGATGATACAACTTTACAGATCAATCTCTGGATGTATCCAGAAAAATGTACATTTTCATTTATAAATTAGGTATTTTCAAGTATTCAGAGCCTTTGAATGTATTTTTGTATCTGCTCTTTTAAAATTAGTAAGGCTTCCTATTAAATTAATAAGATCGTATTGTAAAATAATGTCAGATACTGGGTAGGTTTGTGTAGCGGGTGAAGTCATGGTTTTTAACATTTGCAAACTAATTAATCATAAATAAATTGTGACATACATAATATAGTTCATTTGTTCAATTTTCCCCTTCTTCCCTCATGTTCACCACTGAAATAATTGCAGTTTATTTTCTTTGCTCATTTAATATGTGTAGCAAATTGTGGCTAGCCTTATCAGGTTTGTATGAATTAAATGTGAAATGTTTATAGTTTGCTTATAAAAGTAAAATATTCATTCTAATTTGTAAGCTTGGCAAGATTCTGAGAAATACAGCCTGGCAATTGCTGGGTTATTTATCTGTGTTTAGTAGCATGGCCCACTGAACTCAGATCTTTATTGTAGCTGCAAGAATATGTGAGAAAGGAAGCTTTCAAGCCATCTCTCATATCTTTTGAATCCCTCTGTCTTTTATCCTTTCCTTGGTTGACTTTTAACTTGTGGGATCAAATTCTGCTCTCATTCTATCTGATTATTTCCTTCTTTTGATATACTTTCTGGGAGCAGGTGAGGTCGCATAGCTTCATGAGCTGGAAATAATTAACACTTCCATGACTAAATGGTCATTTTATGAATATTCAGGATCAGCTTCTCTCACCCTGGGAAGCAAACATGTTTGTTCCATTTTCATTACTCCCATTGGAAGCCAGAGAAGTTTCCCCTGTGAATGGAGGATTGTCAGCTGTCTGGCCAGTTTGCTTTCTGCATGCAGCAGATCCCTCATTTGCATATCTTGTATACATCCTCATGCAAAATAGCCCACCCATTTCCCACTTTCACAAAGGAGATAAGCGCTTCCCTTGGAAAGAGTGAAGGAGAAGCTCCTTCTGTCTATTATGTAGATGCTGAAGTCTTGGATTTCATGCAAATGAACTCCATTTGGGTTTAAAGTTCTTTGTTTAAGAGATAGGGATGTGATATTTGCACAGTATTTCTCTTTACAGCTCAGGCCTTCAGCTGTAAGAGTGTGCTTTGATTGTCACCACATATATGTAAAATAGGTCTGGGACCACTTTGTGAAGGAAAAGTGCTAACAATATACTGTATAGAATGGCTGGGTTATGAAGTGAACCATTTGCACTGTAGATGCGATCTTTCCCCTGAGTTTCCAAGGTTGGAAAATTAAAGTAGCAGCCTGGGTTAAAGGGGGTGGGAGAGGTGATGCTATCCTGATTTATTATTGCACAATTAATATGATATTGTGATGTGCTGAGTGCTCAGGAAAGATAGTTTTCTGTTGTGCTGACTTTAGCAGACATAAATTTAATATGAATCAACGCAATTAAAATTTTACGTAGCTTGTAAGAGAAAAATCTGTGTGATTTTTAAAGAAAAAATACAATAAAAACGTAGCTACAGTATTTCAGATAATTATTATCTGTCTCCTGTCCTCATGCTGTAGCATGATCGAATCTTGCTGTAGGCTGTAACAAGCAAGCTTTCATGGAACACATCAATTGAAAGTTCGTTATTGATTGCACAACAATGCTATGCATATATGTTTCACTAAAAAAAGGAAAAAGATTGACTGTTTTCATTTGGTGTCATATATATCAACAGTATGACACCAGGACCAAAATCCATTCTAGATGTCTTCTATAAAATAACAGTAAAGTATTGATTTGCCATCCTGTGAATATGCAAACAAAGCATTTTGATGTGCAATTAGTGTTTAATTCAAAGTTAATTTCACAGAGCAGTAAACTGCAGAGTGTCAGGCCATGTGGCATAATTAAGCAGAGGTTTAGAACAACAAAGAAACATGCAGAAGGAGTTGGTTTATTTCAGTGATTGAATGGAAATAGTATGTTTTTCTTCCAAGGAACTAAAAGATGGAGTAAGAATGATAATGGACCACACCATATACCTTCTGGCTCCTCTTTTCTACACATATGCTTAAATACTCCATTTTAAATTCTCCAAACAATAAACATAATTTTTCAGAACAGTTTATAAGTAAAAAGATTTTGTTCATAAACTAAAAATGAGAAAATAATACTTACTCTCTTCTTGATTTGAGAGCTTGCTTTTTATGCCATTATGTCTTACAATGGATGAAATAAATCAAAATATGCAAAATTATAAAAAATCAAAATATGCAAAATTATAAGGTCTACAGAAGTTCTTGGACAAATGTTACTACTTTAGTTTGTAATGGTTATTACTCATTCTCAATAATTGTAATTGTAGTGTAATCTTTATTTGCCTTTATTAGCATTTACTATTTCTTTATATGACTTTATTTATTAAATTTATATTGCTCATTACTTGTATTATTTTCTGTGAAGAAGAAGAAGAAATAGAGTAACCCAATGCTTAGTTCTCTTTAGGGATAAGTTTAAAAATGACAAAATAATTATTACCTCATTAACTTTCCCCATTAAAGAAACTATGATTAGAAGGAATCCCTCTTTTTTATTTTCTCCAAACTTCAAGGTTTTTGTTTTCTTTTGCAATATGGTCATTTTGGAGAGAATCACTTGTTCAAAATTGCTGGGACCATAGATTTTTTGAGACATTGGCAAAAATAAACAAGAAAGCAGTCAAAATGGAAAACAGCTGACAGCTGGATTTGGCTTAATATGTATAATGGTAAATGAGAATGACCTTGAAGGGTAAACGGAAGAGATGTTTAGCAAACGATCAGACAATAGAGGGAATAACCCCTAACAGCTTAAAGATCAGGGGAAGAAATTTGGGAAGGATCCACCCTAATTGGTTGGGCAGTTAAAAGTGGTAGCAGGAAGTTTGTACCTTCATGTTTGTAATATTCTTTAAATGTAGCCTTATAATAAAGTACTGTAGAATTAGCTAAACTTAGTCACGTTTCCTGCCTAGTTTACCTGGGAGATCTGACAAAATATTATGTGTCTAAACATATTTTATCAGTGTCTATACATATTTCTCCTTTTCTCCTGTAATGAAGACTAGTTAGTTATTTAACAGGTGAAAGGCAATCTGTGAGTTTATATAAGGTAGTTTTCTTTTTTTTCTAAGGCATGTTGTTCCTAACCTTCTGTGGGTCCATTTTGTTGCCTTCCTTGTGGCAGGCTTAATAGCTGCCCTTTCACAATGTCTGAAAGCTGTAGGGGTCTTGATGGGGAAAAACAAGCTTCAATTGAACTCTGGTAAGACAAAGTGGGTGTGGTTATGGAGAATCTCAGGATATGATATTTATTATCTTTAGTTCTGAATAGTGTTGCACTACCCCGGACAGAGTCCATGCACAATCTGGGGATTCTCCTAGACTTACAACTCTGGCTCAAAGAACAGGTGGTGGTCAAGTTGAGTCTTTGCACAAGTTGTGCCCTTATATGGATCGTGAACCCTCAACATGCAGTCACTCATGCCCTGGTCACCTCTCAATTGGAACTATTACAATGTGCTCTACATGGGGATATCCCTGAAGCGTATTCAAAAGCTACAGCTAATACAGAATGCAGTGGTGAAGACAGTTCTGAAGGTCCTTAGAGTGGTGCATATAACAGTACTGTTTCATGAGCTGCATTGGTTGCTAGTTTGCTTTCAAGTTGAATTCAAAGTGTTGATTATTACCTTTAAAGCCCTTTATAGCATGGGGCCAGAGTATCTGAGAAGTTGATTAGATAGGCCTGCCCCATGTGTTCCAATGGAAAGAGTATGCTATGTCCTGTCTGTCATGAACTTCCAACTAGTGGGGTCTAGAGGAAGAATCTCTCCTACTAGGGCCTCCACTCTGTGGAACATTCTGTCTCTGGAGGTAAGATCTGCACCCTCCCTTCTGGCCTTCCAGGTTTTGCTGGCTGGCTTGGAACCCTGTTAATGCTGTTTGCTGGAAGTGTAGATATAAGAGAAAAGATTTCACCCCCATCACCTTCGTTTTAGTTCTTATTAAGCCTTATTCATTTTAACTGTTCTTATATTTACTTCTTACTATTTTGTAAATTTCCCAAACTTACCAAAGGCTTACTTTATTGGTGAAATTGGCAGCATAATAAATAAATGAATATATTATAATTTTAAATTCTGTTTCCATTTTTACCTCGTCCTTTATTTTTTGTTTATTTTTCTGTATTTCTATCTGGTTTTCTCAGATACTTCAGGGCATGCACCCTAATTTTATTCTAACAATAATCCTGTGAAGTAGGATGGAATGAAGGAGATTGGCTGGCCTGCAGTTTTCAAGTTAGTTCTATGTTCAGTCAATTACTTGAATCTGGGCTTTCCTCCTGCTCCAGCCAACATCTTAATCACCGCGGCATGTTATAGAAGTAAATAATACAGTGTCATGTAGGCTAACCTCATTGTTACAAATTATTCTGAACTTGATTTTCCTGCCTATTTACTTGCAGCCTGAGAATTTTGAGAGTTTTGGCCACCACATTCCAGTGGATTGCCTATAGCAACTAACACTCCCTGGTAGTGATACTTAGACTCAAGTTTTGACAAAAATAATTGCAAGATTCCTTTGGTCTTCATATCTGTAAAAAAGTATCTGCTGGGTAAAAATGTTAGAGTGGAAATTGATTTCAATGATCTTACCAGACATCCTTTGCTCAAACTCTTCTATTAATCCATTGACTATCATAGCCCGTGAAGTAGCTTCTATAGTAATTGTTAACTTTTTGGATTGTTGGATTGAGAATTCCAGGTTCATATTCTCAGTCAACAAAAGAGCTCACTGAGCCAATTTTCTCTTCCTTCCAATTCTTGTTATCTTGTACTGCAGTGGTTCCTACCTTTTCTTTATGTAGCATCAACACTGTCACCAGTGTTGGCAATGTGGAGCCTGCCAGCCTAGAATTTATTATTTGTTTTATTTGTTTGTATCTCGCCTTTATTATTTTTACAAATAACACAACGCAGTGAACATATCCAGCAGACCTTCTTCCTCCTATTTTCCCCCCAACAATCCTGTGAGGTGAGTTGGACTGAGAGAGAGGGACTGGCTCAAGGTCACACAGCTGGCTTTCATTGCTAAGCAGGACTTGAACTCATGGTCTCTTACTTTCTAGCCTAATACCTTGCCCACTATACCAAACTGGTTCCAATTATTATGGCTTTATTGTTGTACTAAAGAGTATTTCCTCATCTTGGTGTAGAATTTGTTTAAACTTCATCTTCATGTCTTTGCACACTTTCTGAATACCAGATAGGCAATTCAAATATTGGGAGAATACTATTCCACAAAGGTAGCAGCAATAAAAAGGGCATAAAATTCAGCAAAAATGTTGTTTTCTGCACCTGAAATTGACTGTACTTTAATCCAAACTCTTCACCAGAAGAGTTTAAGACTAGGGAGCAAAAGATGGAAGAGAAATGCCCTTCCCTTTTTATGAAAGCAGTATAGTTTCATTTTAATGTCACCAGTTGACATTATGTTCTTCCCACTTGGAATAATCGGTGCTACTTCATGCTTCACATTAAACTCTAGTTGTATTTGGAACCGTTTCTATTTTCATGAACTAATTATTACCAGTTTCTCCTTGGCATGAATTAATTATGAGTTTTGTATGTATTATGGACATCATGACTGCATATGGTGAAACAGTTTGTAAAGGTAATTCTTTGCAAAAGAATAATAAAATAAAAATAATAAAGTAAAATAAAATATATTGTTTGTATGACTCCTTGTGCACAAAAATGCTTTTCCGGAACTGAATGAAAGGTCTGATGTCCCATATTCTGTGGTTTTTATAGCTGAATTATAAAGAGAAGCTTTATAATCGAAGAGTTTGTGTGAATATATGCAGTTTTATTAACCACCAGTTCTAGATTTCATTTATGAGATTATTACAATGAATCCTTGATTAAGTGGATTAAAGTACAGTTGATTTCAGGTGCAGAAAACAACATTTTTTGCTGAATTTTATGCCCTTACAGTATAAGTTGCATTATGGAGAGAAAACTGTTTATCCCTTAGCATCGGTTGGAACTGGAACACTCCATAAACCCTGTAAATAAACATACAACTAAGTTTGACATAATTTTGGTAATGAAGTATATTATGTTATTTTCATCATTTGCTTAACGATATGATCACTGAATGACGTAAGATGACACAAATGATACTATTTGAGTAATTTGCATAATTATGTTAGGATTAATGATGTACCCTCTGATTTCATAGATAATTGGGAATAATCTACATTCCCTCCCCAATTGGTCCATTAAATCAATGGGCTACCATATTTCAGGCTTAAAAAAATAAAATGTGGACATGTAAGTGAAAAATCTGTTCAAAGGCTACTGCTTACAGTAGATGAAGAAATTTGAAGAAATGGAAAATGGAAGAAATGAAGCTTTTCTGTGCTTAAAACTGGATCCATTGTAATACTGTTGTTTAAATTACTGTAAGTCACATTTTACCATATGCTCAAGATTCAGCATCATTTTGAAATGTCCATTAATAATAACTTACATTATGGGAAAGATGCTTTACACAGCGCTGGTTCAAAGCTGCAGTACAGTGTCTTAATTATACAGATAATCCTGTTTGCTTGTATTTTTAAACTATGAACTGCTAGGTAATTATTCAATTCTTAATAGAAGTCAAATGGCAATGTAAACAATAATTAGGATGTTAGACAGACTAATGCGCTTCCAAGCAAATTGGATTTTTTTTCATACTGTTCAGCATGAAGTCCCATAAAGCTAACAATTTAGTGGCAAGGAAACAAGTTCCATTTTGTTCATATTTTATGGTGTTATCTCTTCATGCCTTGTTTGAGAGAATAACAGTTTGCCCCAAAGAGGCTGCCTGCGCCAGAGCCAAATGTCACTTTAACAATTGGTTCCCTGCTGTTTGCCAGTTGGCTGTGCTCTCCCATGGCCCCAGATCCGTTTTTTGTTTTTTTACGCTCTGGCAGGTCAGAGGTTAAACAGAACACTGATTTCATCCCACAATATTGACAGCAGGTAAATATAGACAGAATTGATGCTTGATCATCATGCAGTCCATGCTGGAGAGGTATGGTATCTTTTCAGAATAAATATGCTTACTTTAAGATTTACATCTTCCTACTTGACTCTTCTTTGATTCTGGATCATATCTCTTTGAAAAAAGAGCTCTCCTTCTGTTTGATGCATTTTTCTTTCAGCAGGCAGCCTAGAAATCAGAAATCTGTTTGTAAAAAATAGAAATATTTTAGAATAATGCATATCCTGTTTAAAATTTGACCTCTTCTTTTCTTTTAAAAAGGATCAAGGATCTGCAATCTGGACCCTAACATCTCCCTGACTATTATACTTTTAAGATCTGAGTTAAAATACAGAGCAATAGAATTGCACAATAAATGTATTTCCCCTTATCTTTTTTTCTTGTCAGTGCAGTGCTTTTTTCCTTTGTCTTTTCTCTATCCAAATATTTTCATCATGGTGGCCTTCCACATATAGTTGTTGGGTACAGAGCCTTGGTTTAGCATGTTCTTAATATTCTGACTCAGGTCTGAATGATTTGAACAATTGGTTTTTATGTTTCACAACCAGAACTTTTAGGAAATATGCTGATGTTTGTTGTAGGAAGTTTAGTTGCTTCCATTGTTACCTCCCAGATTAGTGTTTCCATTGGGGAAGTGGGAGCAAACAAAAAGTGAAACAGCCAAAAGATATATATTTTATTTATTTATTTATATTTCTTCTAAGCATGAGAACATTTTTCCATATCACCCAACATAGTTAAAAAATATAGTGACTCTTTGTGTTCTCTTTCACTAGACTACCAGGCTTGAATGAAAACTAGTTGAAGATATTAACAAAGTATATCTTCCCCCAAAAATATAATAATGCAATTCCCTGAGTAACTGAATGGCATCTTAAATAGAAAAGCCTTGTATCAGTTTTAGTAGACAGTCATCAACATAACCAATGGATTTTGACTTGTTTAAATTATGTTGGTTTCCTATGGAACTCAGCTTCTAATGGCTGTATTTTCATGGCATGGTATGGAAATGATTTGCTGTTCCCTTCAAACTTTTTTCTACTTAGTCTAGGTTACACATTGTAGTTTTTCTGTTTCAGAGTGGCTTTTTGTCTGTAGCTGAAGAAGATGTTTCCTCTTAGAAACCGTTCCCTTTGAAGTGCCATCCTTTTGGTGATTGACACCATCACAGGGAAATTAGCATGTTAAAGGAAGTGGATCAATACCTTGTCTCCCTTTCCACTTCCCATCTCTCCCAGGCAAGAGAATATTGCCTAGCACTAGAGGTGTCTGCAGAGGAAGCAATTTTAAGAGTGGCATGAATAACAGGAATGCATCTTGGTCAACCTGATGTTGCTTGATCTACCTCTCAGACTCAAGTACAGTCATTTGCAAATGGATTCAGGAGAATCTACAGGTTTAGGAAGCATAGACAGTTCATGTAATTATGTAAAGGATTAGAAGGTAAGTGTAGGGAGACACTGGAGATCAATACAAGGGCAGAAGTTGACTGAACTTCTTCTTAGATGTTGGAGCACTCAATTTTGTAACATTTAGCAGGAGTATGTAAGAGATTTCTCCGAGCTTCTCTTATAGGCATGTAGATATAACCTCTCCCCATCCCCGGTCATTTTATAAAATGTTCAGACAGCAGGATGGATGAATTAACTGCAGTTCTGCAGTATTATTAGAGCAGTCTTGTTAATTGAGAACAGTTACAGTTTCCTAATTGTTTTCATTAATACTGTTTTTTTCCACATTTTTATAAAATGTGGTTTTGATAGGACCACTTAGATCAAGTGACAAGTAACATAAAGAGTCTGTGTTATATTATGGTCTTCACTAGGTGGCTTAGGGCCAGTTATTCCATCTTAGTCCATTTATCTCACATGATTATTGCTGTGGGGATAAAATTAGGCAGTTCTCCCCCTCCCCATATGTATGTTACTTTTAATTTCCAAAGGAAAGGCAATCTTTAATGGAATAAGAAATAAAGCATCATCAATGCTTTTAATTTTTTTATTTCATTTTAACTTTGTTTGCTGCCCAGAGTCACTTGGGTGGCCATATGCATTGGATAAATAAATAAATAAAATGTGAATTTACTGTATTACACTTTTAAGAATATGGAGGATAATGGTGGACTTATGGAAGAGTTTTGTGATTCTGTGAAAGTTACAGTTACCTTTCCCTGACAAAATACTTTTCATTTTTTTGATTATTAATATGGCACAAGTTTGATCTTGGAGAATTCTGACCTTGAGTGCTGCATTGGCTGTAGACAGTACACTTAGATTTTCTGTTTTTACATTCCCATATGTCAAGCATAGCTGACACTAAGTAACAGAAGTGGGATTCTTTGCATAAATATGTTGAGGATGAATAGTATTCCTCAGCTGGCAGGGACCTTTTATTCCCCAACGATTGTGGTATTTTAATTGGGAAATCAGTTTGACTGATAGTTATATTTGGATGCACTTTACCTGAACTGGAAGTATTTTTTTTTTTAAATATACCCATACTTTTTTTTATTTCTGCTGCAATTAAATAGATTTTCACAGTAATAAACATATGTCTAGCTGGCTGTAAAAATGTGGGGTGAAAAAAAAATCTATTTCTGATGAGGGGGAATAGAGTGGAGAAAGATGCGGGTTTTTACTTTTAAAATCCAGTTCAGCTTACAGATGTGAAATAAGTTAATTTTTGGGATATATTTATATCCCATTGCAAGGTTTTGGCAGCTAAAGAAACTTATAACTTACTGTGATCTATTAATTATAAATACACAGCAATGAGACCAGCTGATTATTTATTATTGTACTAATATACCAATATAGAGTTATTAATGTCATTACTATAAGTTAGTATCGTATTACATGATATATTTTAATGTTAAATAATAATAATAAAATTTATACCATATATTACTGTTTCTTTCATTATCAAAGCAAGTTACAACTATTAAAGAATTACAAATGAGAGTAAACCCCATTTGGATTTGGAGTACATCATAGTTCATAGTTAATGGTTATCATGAGAAGGCTTCCTAAAAATCTCACTTTTGCATAAAGTATGAGATAGTAGGCTAAAAAGTAGTTATTTCCATAGATAAACACAGCCTCTAGCTTCAACAACAACAGCATAACGAAAGGCCATTTCCACATAATAGTAGGCTGTATTTTGCAAATACTAATAGTCAGGTGTGTAATGAGAGAGGCAAATGTTTGGATAGTTAAATCATCCAAGCCCATCTAGGCTTTAAAAATTAATACCTATAACTTTCAAGCAATTTACAACTAATGTAGGTCTTTCAATACAGGGATCATATGATCTTCAATGTTACAACCTTCCTGCCATATGTACCACATGTAACTTCTAGACACTTAGCCTCACAGAAACCACATTGCATAGTTAAAGTCAGGGGTGGGCTGCTATGGGTTCGCCTGGGTTTGGGTGAACCCATAGCTAACCTTATAGCAGGTTTGGCGAACCCGTAAATTCCACCCTTGGCTGGCCCTACCCATCCTGCCCCTCCTCTCCCAGGTGGCCCATTTTGGATGCAGGTAACTGCACGGTGTGTGCGGAGGCTCAGGGAGGGTGAAAAACGGACCTCCCAGAAGTTCCAGAAGTCCAGAAATGGGCCCATTTCCAGCCTCCAGAGGGCCTCCAGAGCCAGAGGAGGCCGCTTTCATCCTCCCAGAGGCTCGAGGGAAGCCTCCAGAGCGCGGGGAGGGCAAAAAATGGGCCTCCTGGAAGTTCCAGAAGTCCAGAAACGGGCCCATTTCCAGCGTCCAGATGGCCTCCGGAGCCCAAGGGAGGCTGTTTTCACAGGTTCGAGAGAAGCCTCCAGAGCCCAGAGGGGAAAAATGCCTCCCTCACCGTGGTGCAGGAAGCTGACTAGGCCATGCCCACCATGGCTATGCCGACCCAGCAATTGGGCAGAGAACCTGTTGCTAAAATTTTTGAAACCCACTCCTGGTTTCAATATAATCAAGGTATGGTTAACCAATGCCAAATCTCATCGGCTTAGGAAAAGTTGCAGCAAGTGCACTAGATATACTGTAACTGTGAAAATGTTCTGTCACACAGTTATATCTGCTAATCCAGAGGCAGTTTGATATGTAAGGAACAATCTGGGAAAGAACACTATTCAAAACAGGCTGAATCACAGTCCTAAACTCCAGTTAGTTATTTCCCAATAGCAGTTCTCTTTTATTTTGATTTAAATTCACTGGTTTCCTTTTAGTATCATTCAAGGGAACTTATTGGTTCTTGTAGTTTAATTCCAAAGTTCCAATGATCTCCCCCCAAAATGTCATGAACACATTCAGTATCACCCAAGACATGATGGTTCCTACTGCACCAAACTCAAGTTTCTGTTCTACTACAGTCCAGCAGAAAAGACCACTTAGATAAACATGGCAGTCTAAAAGCATACCATAATCATGGAGCTTGAAAACTGATAATATTTCAAGGACAATTAGCAGGTGTATACTCAGACATTCTAGTGTCCAGCACTTATTTGTCCAAAATATAAACAGAGTTATCCTGAGGTAAGATGGACAGCCTATAAATTAAATAAACAAATAAATACAATTTAAATTCCCTATTCTTGCCACAAATATAATTGAAATCAAATCATTTAATCAGTATAACTTGAATTTATTTGAAGCTATAAAAGTATTACACCTTCTCCAGAATTATCCAGGCTTAGTGTCAAGAAAGAATATAAACAATTTTAAGTCTGATAAGAGATACTCATCATGGACCATAGTCACATGACCTATTTCATTAATTTAATTGGGTGGACAGGTCAGAATCAAGGAAGTGCATGGCTGGTTGATATACCTTCAAATATCTTCAAATCCTGAAGATCTACAAGCTAAAAAGGATCCAGGAGAAGAATCCAAATTAAAATGTAAAAAAAATAAAATAAAATTGATCCTGCTGGCTGCAGTGAATGATATAAAGAGATCAAAATGAACTAAATTTTGTTCTGGCTGCAACCAATTCCTCCTTGACATTTGAAAAGAATAGAATCACATAATATGGTTGTTCTGTTTGCGCATAATAATATAGAGATTTAACACTTTCCAATGAGCCTTTAAATGTACTTTGAGATGTGCTTCATTCCAAGCGCATACTGATCCACCCTGAAAATTTCTTCATTTGTGTTTTAGGTTGCATTTCATACATTATTGTTCTCACATTGATTAAATCAATTAATTGGTTTGCAGGAGAGGAGAAGATACTTTGAAGCAACAGTATCAGTTATCTTGGCTGTTGTGTAATCCAGAGATCAATCAGATTATTTATAATATATCTAAAAGATAATTTTTAAAACTCTAATAATGATCCTGAGACCTCTGAATATCAGTGGAGTCAAATAATAACTTCTGTGTGTAAATTTGTGCTCAAGGGGAGCTGAATAAATCCTTATTTTGCTTCTAAGTAAAAATAGAAAAATATCTAATTAAAACCCTGAAAGGTTGAAAAGTTAAATTCATTATTCCCAACAAGTAATTATACTGTGTAGAATAAACATTACACAAGATGTTCTTGTGAAGAAAACAAAATAGTTAAAGATCTACATATTCATAGAAGTTTGACAGCCTTATAGAAATCTATCTGGAGCTGGCAGTCAGAAGAGGAGCTGTAATCAGTTAGGGAAAGTAGTTGTTAAAGTCTTAACTTCTGTATTTAAATAAATATTTCTTTAAATAAATACATAGTAGGATTGTTGCTTGGTTCAGAAATAACGATATTTATTTCATAACAGTTAAAAGGTAGGATTTATTTGAAAGAGCTTTGCTATGTAGTAAAATGGGAGATAAAATAAGTGCTAAAAATTCAGTATACTTCTTGTAGCAGTTCACAGAAAGCCATCAGTTCCAGGTGAGTAATTATTTTAAGCAGGTTGCTTTCTACTGATTGCTCATCTGCTATGGTCTTGGCCAGAAACCTTAGCTTAAGAAACTGATTAGGAATGTTATATGTGTGGGCTAAATATTAATGTATTTAAAAAGTCACATACTCATACAAATAGAAATAGGCAATACAAGTTAATCCACAAAATAAATAATGTAACCTGGAAACAACTAGTAATTGAAGAATATAATTTGGATTTGTAAAATTATACTCCAAAAGGAATTCCAAATTTAATTTCAGTCATCTCCAACTATTATTTTTCTTCAATGCAATTGGGTCAGCTTTTCAGAGATTGCTTAATCAGGCCCCTGCAGTTTTCCTGGCAAGGTTTTTCAGAAGTGGATTGAGAGAGGCTGAGAGAAAGTAACTAGCCTAAGGTCACCCGGCTCACTTTGTGCTTAGGGGACTAGAACGCATGGCCATCCAGGTTTTTAACCTGATATCTTAACTACTACATCAGACCAGATTTATTATATGGTAGACTCAGAAGCGGGTTGCTCTTGCTGTAGCAAGAGGTTCGCTGGTCGTGCATGCGCATTCGCACTGCTATCATGTCTCCCTGGTCCTTCTCTTCACTAGACTAGCCAAGCCCAGTTCCTGTAACCGTTCTTCATATGTTTTAGTCTCCAGTCCCCTAATCATCCTGGTTGCTCTTCTCTGCACTTTTTTCTAGAGCCTCAACATCTTTTTTTATAGTGTGGTGACCAAAACTGGATGCAGTACTCTAGGTGTGATCCTACTAAGGCTTTAAAGAGTAGTATTAGTACCTCACTTGATCTTGATTGTATCCCTCTGTTAATGCAACTTAGGGTGGTTGTCAGATGTTTACCAGAACATTCTAATTATATACAAGTATAACAAGGGAGGTCTGTTATTATCTTGTTTTAGTCAGAGCACAACTAGACTGGATGCAAGGCGAAGCAAACTTTTAATGAGACACTAGACAATCCATAACCCTTTAGGTCATTGTTTCAGAAGTATTTCCTTAGATTCCTGAATGCATTCAACAATTGCAGAGCTTCTAATATACTTGGTAATTTCTTAAAAATTCAGGTAAATATTTGGAGCTATATCTGCCTTGAAAGTGGTCCATTTTGGACCATATAGCACAGTCAAACATCAGAAATTAGCACAAGAAATGCTTTATGACAATTTATATTGTCATAAAATACTTTGATTATTTTTTATGTCATAAAATGTTTTATATCATATGCCATATTTCAGTCATGAAATCATGGAAGTCATGGATCCTGGATTTTGAATACATTCTATAAGATAGCCTATATGAGGTACCTTGGTTAAAAAAAGTTTTGCCTTATGATGCAAACATTTTGCCTCTTTAAAGATTACAGACACAAGAGTTTGAGTAGTGTGTATAGATTCAGGTCTAAATAGATGGTCTAACAGAATTAGAAATTTGTACAGGTTCTAAAAGTGATTGGAAAACAGTTTTGATGTTAATACTCAAGGGTATGCCATAGGTTTGTCTATTATTCAGTGAGACTTTAATATAGCTTACTCAGTTTAGTTAGCTAGTTACATGCCACTGCAAAAAACCTCTTAGATTTACAGGAGTCTTGCCACATTCTGTAGCGGGAAATTGAGAGAATCATGCCTCGGCTGTGGATATTGAATCCTAGAATCCTCAGAAACCAGGAATGTTGGGAATGCAATTACATACAATGAGATAGCCTCAAGAAACACTTTTTACATAAGAACCACCTGGGAAACAAGGGTTCTTTTACAGTCCTAACAGAGACAAACATTTTCCTCATTCTGCTTCTGTATTTTTATTGGAGAAGAGCATTACGCTACTCCAAACATTTATTAAATTACTTAAGAGTGCAAATGGCATCAGAGTTGAATGGAAGAATCACATGTTTATATAAAATTCTCAGTAATTTCACTAGTACTCTGGAAAACAGAAGAAAGTATGTTTCACCACAATTATTTTATTTCAACATTAATATTTTAGAATTCTAGTAGTACAGGCATTTCCTACATGAATAGTTTGAATCTTGGAATTGCAACCTTCACACACACACACACACACACATATAAAATCATCTGAGCGTGTGATCAAGATCACAAGAAGTGTTACTACCACTCTTAAGGCCTTGGTTAGACCACAGTTGGAATACTGCATCCACTTTTGGTCACCACACTATAAAAAAGATGTTGAGACTCTGGAAAGAGTGCAGAGATGAGCAACAAAGATGATTAGGGGGCTGGAGGCTAATACATATAAAAATGGTTGCAGGAATTGGGTATGCCTAGTCTAGTGAAAAGAAGGACACAGAGACATGATAGGAATGTTGCAATACTTGAGGGGCTTCCACAAAGAAGAGGGGGGGGTGTCAACCTATTTTCGAAATCACCAGAAGGCAAGACAAGAAACAGTAGATGGAAACTAACCAAAGAGAGAAGCAATCTAGAACTAAGAAGAAAATTTGCTAACAGTGAGAACAATTTACCAGTGGAACAGCTTGCCTTCAGAAATTGTGGTTGTTGCATCACTGGAGGCTTTAAAGAAGAGATTGGACAGCCACTTGTCTGAAATGGTATAGGGTCTCCTGCTTGAGCAGAGGGCTGGACTACAAGACCTCCAAGGACCCTTCCAGCTCTGGTATTCTGTATTCTATTCTGTGTGTGCAATCATTGTTCACATCTACAGACATAAATTGCAGGTGTGCTATCAGAATGAATGGAGGCTGTGAGGGGAAACAAATTATTGTCTGCCAGCTAAGAGCTTTTCTCAAGGTTGCTATGACAGAATACTGGTGAAACAATTTCAACACCTGAAAGTGGCACATAAACCTGAGAGTAAAAACATTTGTATGTTTTGTATATGGTGGAATAAGCGGGTAGAAGAAAATATGCAATAAGGTAAAAAGAGACACAGTGGCTTAGAGATAGGATTGGGGTCAGTAAGACGCTTAACTTGAAAATAAAATATTAAAAACGGAGAAGTGCAAACTGTACTGGTTGCCTATAGGACCAGTTGTATTAATCTTTTTATGCACTACCAGTCGCATTTTTTAAAAAGCAACCATATAAAAATAGTTCTGAACAGCTCTTTTAATTTTAAATTTATTTAAAATCTGTAAATGGGTCAAAGTTCTCCTTTCTATGCATGGGAAAAATTACTGACAAACAAGGGAGAGGAAGAATTTCAGTCATTTTTTTTTCAGGGCAAGGGGAAATATCATTCCAATATTTCTGTGAGTGGGGACCCATAAGCATTGATGATAACATACTTTTTTTTCTTATATGTTTTGTATTTGCAATTTGCTTTTTGCCCCTTATAGCTTTCACAAACAGTATCAACAGTAACTACATTACCAATCTACCCATCACTTAGCAATCTCCATAATGTTGCAGATATAAAATCATTCTAGTGCATTGCCAGAGGAAAATGATAGTTCCCTTCCAAAATTTGCAGGAAAAAAAATCTGCACAATAGTTGTTGGTTTTTTTGGACCAAAAGATATTTTCTAAGAACAATCTTAGAACAATCTGTTTGATAAAAATTAACTCAAGTCTAAAATTCAGAAGTATCTATTTTTAAACTTTATCCTGATATACAATATGCATCTTTTTGGCAACTTTGAATTTCAAATGTGGAGAGATAGAATATTGAAAGGATAATTATATCTATCTGCCTATGTGATTATTAGAAGCTGAAAATTACTTCAATCAATTATATTTCAAACTATATATTAATTTTATCAATTTGCATCAGAATTCATAAAGAAACAGAAACAATTTGAATTCTTCAAGCATCCCTCCTTGTATATTTTTGCAGCAGATATACAAACTAATAAGAGAAGTCATAAAACAAAACATTCTTAGTTGGGTTCTTGATCAAAATGTTTGCAGCATTGAAAAAGAATCCATCTTTTTCAATCCCCAGTTCATTGCAACATCTTCTAGAACACAGGTATCAAACCCTATTGCGTCACGTGATATCACGTGACATATTGTGACTTTTTTGTCTTTGCAGAGCTGCAGTGAGCATGGCCTGTGCGTGATGCATCCAGTCCATGGGCTGCCAGTTTGACACCCCTGTTCTAGAACGTCTCTCTTAGATGACCATCCAGATCCAGTGAAGGAAATCTTATCACTTGTGACAACTTGTTCCAGTGATGAACAGCATAGACTGTCACATTCCTCCTGACGTCTAACTTGAACCAGATTAACGCCTTTCTCTCTTTTGTATGGCAGCCCTTTGAGATATTGGAAGAGTGTTATTACATATCCCCTTAGTCTTCCCTTCTGTAGGCAAACTATGTACTCATTTATTTAACTGATCCTGATAGAACTTGGTTTTCAGATTTATCATAGTCTTGGTAGCTTTCCTCTGACCTCATTTCAATTTGTTACTATCCTTTCTTAACTATAGTGCCAAAAACAGGATTAAGTATTCCAAACACAATCGGACTAGGACAAAATACAGGAAAATAATTACTTTCTATGATTCCCAGGATATGCTTAACAAGAACACCCAGATTCTTTTCGCACACACTACTGTTAATCTACTAGGGATAAGCCAGGTCTCTCCCATTCTATATTTGTGTTTTACTTTACATTACATTTAAATTCCATTTTACTCAGTTCAGCTCTCTGTTCAAAATCATCTAGAATTTGTTGAATCTGTTCTCTGTCCTCTAAAATGTTAATAATCACTCAAAGCTTTGTTGATATAAGTGCTTTCAGAGGACCAAATTTTAGAATATTTTTTTTCCACAGGAACAAAGAGACATAGCTGAAATCCAAATATATTTTGAAAGTTAAGTACATGAAGCATAGATGAATTTTCTGTAGAATTTGAGTAAGGTCAAGTAAATTGCACATTTTGAAAAATGTTCTTCAGAGCTTCTGAAAAACAAGAATTTGGAAAAATGGTGGCTGCTCTTGACCTCTGCATAGTTGAATTATTATTTGCAGTGATTTTATTTGTGGCATCAGGCTTACAATTGTCAACACATTATTTTACCACATAATTCAGAAGTTTAAAACATTCGAAGTTTGGAGGTATATGTAAGTCATTTGCTATGAGATGGATGGCAAATAAATTCAATAAATAAATAAATGTACCTCAGTAAATTTATAGTGAGATTTGTTGACTATGTGACTTTGCATGCAAATTATCTATTTATAATTTAAGTTTAAAAAATAGTTCACTGAATAATTAATATAGGAAATAAAAAATTTAGATTATTAGAAAGGAATAAAAATATTTGGTTAGCCTCTAGCTACAGAACAGAATAATTCATTTACATTCCATGTGATTAATTTATTTCTTATATGTTGAGAATTCAGTAAAAAACTGAGGCCTGGTCATAGAATGGAAACAGCATTGTTCAGAGTGGATACCCTTCATTGGAATCTGGGGGATGTCATATACTCCACTTGGTCTTGTTAGACCTCTCAGTAGCATTCACCTTGCTATCTCTGGTATCTTTCTGGGCTATTTGCTGCAAAGGTAGCTTCCAGTCAGTTGTTATGGGTGGAGAGTAGTCAAATCTGTGGCTGCTGAAACTGCTAGGAAAGGCATTTTGGGATGTGGTATCTTTAATATGCTGATGTTATTACATTACCACTCCAGGCTTGCTTGGGGAACCACAAGATGGTCCTTATCTTGTATCTACAGAGAGTGAGGAACTGAATGGGATAGAATAGGCCTAAACTGAATCCCAGCAAAACAGACTTACTATTTACTTGGGGACATCTTGGTTTTCCTTAGTTCCTTTGTTGGTTTTGAATGGGGCTTCATTCAGAGCTAGTGCTATGGACTTGTGGCACTTGCTCAAGCATCAGATACAGATTTTGGCCAGGAAGGCCTTCACCCACATTCAGATGGTATATCAATTGTGGCCTTTCCTAGACTGAAAATTTCACCCAGTGATTCACCCCTTCATCACCACACATATAAATGAAAACACACTGTATAGGGCACTGCCTTTTAAGAGGATTCAGACATCATTGTTGGTCCAAATTGTAGCACTCCTGTTTAGCAATAGCAATAACACTTAGACTTATATACTGCTTTATAGAGTCAGCATATTGTCCCCAACAATACCCACCTTGGAAGGATGGAAGGCTGAGTCAACCTTGAGCCTGGTAGGATTTGAACTGCCAAATTGCAGTCAGCCAACAGTCAGCAGAAGTGGCCTGCAGTACTGCACTTTACCATTGCACCACCTAGGCTCATTTAGGAACATAATGTCAGTGCTTTGACAGAACATCAGGTCTGTCTTGGTTGCTCATAACTTTCCAAGTCCAATTCAATGGTTTAAACGTGCATGTGTATAACCAGGAACCATCCAATGGTATGACATCAGTTACTTTGACCTAATTTCCATCCTACAAATTGATGAAATTATATACATAAGGAGCAGAGTAATATGAGCATTCATAACAATGGAAAAAGCAAGCTTCAACACTGGACTCATTTCCATTTTTAATTGTGCAAATGATACCTTCCTATTGGAGTGCCATTCATGTGTTTTTAGAAGGATAGAAACATGATTTCATTATTATGTCAACACTTTAGTGAGATATGGAACTGCACTCTTGTGAGAGCCTTCAGTATTACTAATAAAAAGCCTTTTACCAAAGGTCTTGAGATCCACATGTCGATGTCCATCATCTGAAACATACAAGGACTGTAATATATGAATTTAGCAAATGGAACATAAAAATAAATTTTAAAACTTCTTTTCATGTTGTGTGGAAGGACAAAAGTCCTGTTTATCAAAGTGTACTAGAATTAACATCTTCTTATATGTAATTGATGGAAAGATCACTGAAATGTTTACAGACCTCCAAAGAACATTTAAATGGAGTGTCATATTTTAAATTACCTTTTTCCACAAGATGAAGCACATACCGTACATACCAACTTGAGGAGGCAAAGAAAAAAAATGATTAAGATTTTAGATGAATTAAAAGTTAGATATATATTTTTAATCACTCAGTGCAACCTTGAAATTGTCTTTTATTCTGTCAAAATCATGTGAAAATCACATTTGTAGACACTGGAGCTATCCTACTGCTATGGTGAGGTTGCTGAATTCTTTTTAAACAAATCCAAAGCTAAATGTCTATGGAGATTCCCAAAAGGCAACTGGACTTTCTTATCAAGAAAGAGTAACAATTCTAAATATATTATCTTTAATCTCATGATTTGGTTGCCCTGATCTAGCAAGAGCCCCATCTGTAGGAACAGATATCTTTGTATAAAGATGGTAGAGCTGCATGTCTCAAGTTGAGACACATTAGAATATTTATCTGGATCTCTCTGAATAGATAGATGGAACTGGGAGTATTTGGATTAAGAGAAAGCAAAGTATTAATATGGGGCCTAAACAGAGCTTGTGGTATCTAATGCATCCTAGAGGTTGACTCATTTGTACTACTGAGGTCTAGCTATTGATTTGTCCCAGATGAATGGAACATCTTTGCTAAACTGTTATTGATTGTTATTTGTTTTTGTTATTGTAATTACTGAATTTCCTACATTCCTCTCTTACTGAAAATATACTTATAGTATGACTAAGTGGATTTAAAAGAATTGCTCCTTCTCTTGAGAAAAAATATATTTGGAATCTCCCTTTGATCTTTGTACCTTTCAATTAGCTTCTGCATTTGACTCAGAACAGTCTCCCTGCTTGCTACTTAATTCCCGTGCCTTATTTCTAAGTGTTTCGCTTTTTGTGGTGTGATGCACATATATGACTTTTGAAAATTGTGGCGTAGGAGTTTTTATTTCCCTCTTAACAGATGCTTTTGATTTTCAAATTTTAAAGCATAATCCAAAATTTAACAAATACAGATGAAAAAGATCTAAAAAGGAAGAACTATGAATATATGTTTCTATTCTAGCTGAAGAGAACTAGCTCAAAATCCAAAGAAACAAAGGCTGCTGGTCCAATGCACGTGTAATGAACTGCACAATACAGAACTGTTTTTCTCACATTGTGGCATATTATATTCTCTGTAAAGGGTACTGCATAAGGCAGATCACTATTATTTCTCACCTTCTGGGACAAGTATAAAATGTGAATCCTAGCTTCTGAGGAACCCAAATAACAATGTCAAGAATACTTGTTTGAGAGCAGGCTTCATGGAACTCCCTGTGATGGTATTAACAATGGGATCTTAATAATGAAAATAATAAATCACAAGTTTTCATGCTTACATTTCTGTTCAAATATCTCCTGATGTATTAACCATTGATCATTCTTCTTGGATGACGTTCTTAAGCAGGAAAAAAAAATATTCCCTGTGTTTATTTAGAATTACTGATAACGCAGCTCGGATATCTTTCATGCAGAACAATGCTCCTGACCTTGCTTATGTCAGCTTTCCACATTTTTATAACAACCTTAGACAATATCAATAAGCAATCACGTTTCCTGAAATTTAACTGGAACAAGAGCTACCCAGCCTTAAGCAGTTTTCATGGTTGTGCTATGCAAATGCTACTAGTAAATCAAATTCTGAGGATATGAAATAAGGACTCAGCCAAGGCTGATTCATAGGTAGATGTGAATTATGTGTGTCATGACTGAACTGACTACAGCAGCTTAGAGTATAATTACAGTGACCATATTTTCTTGGAAAAAATAAAGGACAAACTCGAAAAAGGAGCAAATCTGTGTCATAAAAATAGAAATATTAATAATTATTACTATTTAGAACTTTGTTTTACACAGGAAAATTTATGAGAAAAATCCAGAAAACAATACAAGCATGAATATTCTAATAAAAATATATAAAATCAGTGTATGTAATTTTATGTTTGAAATACAATTCAATTTCCTTACCTAACATGAATGAAAAAGACTGCATTAAGTGATACTGTTTGTATGGTAAAAGTTAATTAACCAAAATAAAAGACAAAAGTGAGTTTTTGAAAAATAAATAAATCTTTCTGAACTAAAGAACTGATCTTTATAATCAGGAATGCATGGTCATTGTAAATAATGTGAACTTGATGGAAATGCTTCAGTATTAGGTTTAAATATAAATATTCTCAAAATTATGATAATGCAGAGACTTCCGTAGGAATAAATGATCATGTGAAGATGGCAAGCAGGGAAAACTACAGATATTCCCAGGGGTCTTGTTTGTTTTAGCAATAACCCAGGAGGAGGCATCATTACCATTATAATAGATGACTACTAATGTGACCTCATCTGGGGATGTTCATATGATGCTCTTGATTAGTGTATCTCAACATTTGACAACTAGGAGATGTATGGACTTCAACTTCAAGAATTTCTTAGGCAGCTCCCCTCATACAAGACCTAGATCCACCACCACCACCACCCCCTGAAGTCAGTTGACTCTTATCTGGTGCCAACTCACCTTGGCTGCTAGGAATTTAGTTTATTGTGTATAGGTAGCATGAAAAAAATATTTTTGAACTCTATTCTGATTTCTGACTTCTTGTTCCTGATAGAAACATTGTTCTAGTCCTAATTTAATACCCATCTACCTACAGCACTTTGGGGGGGAGGGTACCATATTTTGCTACTAATGTCTTGTATAAGGTATGCACAAGAAGTAGAAATCACTTAGCTCAGTGGACTCATTAATTAGGCTTCCTCACTTTTTTCCTTAACATTGTTGTGTTTGTAAATTTGCTTGAATGAGCAGACTTGAGAGCTGAATTTGCTCAAGTTGCTACGTTTGATTAGGGTTAGGGGGTGGGATGGTTGTTTTATTTTGGTTTGCATTTTAATTTGTAATTTAGTGTGTAATGTAAACTCAGCTGTTTGATTAGTTTATGATTTAATCCATTGCTCTATCTTAGGCAATGGACTATTCGATCATCAGATTTAGTCTGTTGTCTGACAGCATCCTCTACATCAAAAATCTGATATTGCTTGTTTGAAAGTTTATTCCACTCTACTTATGTTACTTCGATGATTT
The DNA here is from genome assembly GCA_032468155.1 of Oxyrhabdium leporinum. Classification (NCBI taxonomy): domain Eukaryota; kingdom Metazoa; phylum Chordata; class Lepidosauria; order Squamata; family Cyclocoridae; genus Oxyrhabdium; species Oxyrhabdium leporinum. Next base: position 93,054 of record JANHFL010000280.1, read on the forward strand.
GGATTGAGATCATATTGGCAGATTGTCTGAGTCTGTTTGGAAGAATCATCCCACACAAAAAGTGAGACCTGTGGGAGAAAAGGGAAAGTAGCTTGTCAGATCTATAACCTCAGTTTCCTCCTTGGCATCTGTCTTCACAGTTGGAAGATTATTATTTTTTCTTTACTCATTTAGACTTCCTGTCTGATTTAGACTCTTGTGTGAGATTTCGAATTAGGCAGGGATACAGCTCAGAAACAGGTTTTCCAGTGCAGATGCTCACTCCTTTAGTGCCTGAAAGGGTAAAGGAACAGAATAGAAAATAACAGAGTTGGAAAGGATCTTGGAGGCCTCCTAAACCAACCCCCTGCTCAAGCAGGAGACTCTATACCTTTCCAGACAAATGGCTGTCCAATCTCTTCTTAAAAAAGAAATGAAGATGAAATGAGCAGTGAGGTGGAATCAACAACTTCCTGCAGATGAGTGTGAACATAACTTTGAAGAAAGAATGCAAGGATAATTACATAAATATCAGCTGAACCATTAAAGAGATGAGCTAGAGAGAAAGAAACTCAAAATTGACCTACCTTGATTTTCTTCTTTATAAGAGGAGACAGAGAGGAATTGTCAAGTTTTCATAATTCTGTAATTATGCTCTGCAAACAAGAAGCAGAATTCCAACACTTGTCATGGGGTCCATTTCTTGGATGGCCTATTCTGAAGAGCTGAAAGGTTTCTCCTCATTCAAGTTGTTTCTTACCTCTTTATAAAAGAATTAGCAGATCTTAATAGATTTGCTCATCTGTACATCACTAAATGTGGCTTTTCAAAATAGCTTTCAACAGGTGAGAAACCTGCCAGAAAAATACATTGGTCACCAAAATTCTACATATAATTGATTCAACTTTTAACAAGTATTAATCTCATGAATTGAGCACAGAAATTAGATACACATCTCCACTCAAGTATGCTGATAGTTATAGAACAGGGGTGTCAAACTCAATTTCATTGAGGGCCACATTAGGCCTGTGGTTGACCTCGGGGGGCCGGGCGGGCATGACTGACTGGATGGATATGGTCAACTGGTTCGGTGTGGCTAGCTTGATGCCACTCCCCAAACTACTGGCATGTTTCCTCTTCGCATTGAGTAGACCGGGCCGAAGCTATGCTAGCCTGAGCTTTTCTCTTCGCTCCGGGTAGACTGGGCCGAAGCTACGTTGGCTTGATCTTTCTTCACACTGGGTAGACCAGGCCAAAGCTACAATGGCCAGATCTTTCTTCAAACTGGGTAGACTGGGCTGATCTTTCATCTTCACATTGGGTAGACCAGGACGGACCTGTGTGCCAGATTCAACCACATTGGGGGTCAGATCCGGCCCATGGGCCTTGAATTTGACACCCCTGTTATAGAAAAATCCTTCATCATATACTAGTTATTTTCATTTATCCTCTATTTATTCACCAGGATTTTCTTAAAGGTGGTGAATTAGCAAAACACATTTTTATAACAGATGTTTATTTCAAGCTTAAGAATCCTATATAAAATATATTCAAATTTCTTTAGAAGTAATTTCAGATTTCTCAAAATAATGACATTTTTATTTCTTCTTCCAAGGCTCATAGACATGTTCTAGTGGTGCCAAGAAGTCATAGCTTATAGGATGGAGGGCAGGGGTAAACCTTATCAATAAAATGTTGAGAGACTCAGTTAAAAACACCTCTGAAATACTAGTCCAGTGAAATATTTTATACATCAAATGTGATATGACAAACTATAAATGTATTGAAATTCATTCATCCATTAACCTCACAATCGATACAAAAGCTACGAGTGGAGCAAAGAGCCATGGAAAGATACATGCTTGGCATTACAAGACAAGACAGAAAGACCGGCACATGGATTAGAGAACAAACAAAAGTATACCACATCTTTAAGAGAGTAAAAGAATTGAAATAGAAATGGGCTGGTCAGAAAGTAAGAAGAACGGGTGAACCAAGGTAGTCATAGAATGGCCCCCCTTGATAAAAAGTGTCCACAAAAAAGACCTAAAACAAGATTGATCGATGACATCAGCAAGTATTGTGGACCCAATTGACAAAAGAAAGTTTAGGACTTTATAGGTTGGAAACACACAGAAGAATCTTTCATCCTGCAGTAGATAGATGATGGCTAAAATGGTTATGATGACGATACCCTAAAACCCCCTGTTGCTTATAATGAAGATATTCCACATCCAAGCCTTTAAATATCATATCATCACAAAGTGTGTGCCTTGTTTATATAGGAAAAAAATGGATGAGCTTTATGCATATTCCAAGTACTCTTCCCTCTTGTTTGTATAGAGTGCTATTGTTTTATATAAATTAATTTTTGTTTTGGAAGAGGCCAAGAGTATTCTTTTACATGCTGTATAAGAATTATTTACTCTAGTCTTTTGGGAATGAAAGACAATGAATTTGAAAAACAAACGTTCACGTCCTTCCATTAGTAGAAATGAACAAAGGCTGCAATAACATGTTATGGTGGGGGAACAGGCATCTGGGGGAGGATGAAAGTGTCAATTTGATGACCATTATGTAAAAGGGGGGCAATGTTTCATTTACACAGTCACAACTGAACTCCCTGTACTAATCCTTTCTATGGGGACACCCTTTTTCATTTCTTATTTAATAGACTCCCAAGAGTTTGTGACTGGGGAGCACATTTAGTTTTCATCACACTGTTTAAGTTCCCTTCTTTTATGAGTTGTCCCCATTCCCCCTCCCCCCCCCGTGTTTCCACTTTTGGTTTGGTATCTAGGCAAATCTTGGAGCCCACTGCTAAATCTTTCTTCTGCTGAGGCTATAACATTAAACATTCTAAACTCTTAGCTGGAAGAGGGAGAGCAAGTTTTCACATAGAATAATATTGGGTCAGCAAGATGAAGCTTCAGGGCTTCATGTGGATTCTGACCTCTTGCCAGCATTCCATCGAAGTTTCAACAAACTGCTCAGCACTCAGAAAGTAATTAATCCAAATAAGAGTTTGTTGAAGAAACCATGTTGGCACATCTGGAAAAAACCTGAATCTGAAAACCCAGGTTTTTCCATACTCAAAAGAATTCAAAGATCCACCTCTTTACCATCATCATACATCACATTCCTCAATCAAAGTTCATACCCATCATCCCTCCTCTATCTTGTCACTCCTCCTCCAGGTGCTGACTAGGACGGCCTTGACACAATTACAAAGAATGTTGTTTTGTCCACAACCCCTACTAACTACATGAGAAAGTAACACCCCCCCCTTTCCCATACTCTTTTATGTGGCAGCTTGCAGAGGCCTCAAAATTATGGCTTCCAAACCTGACACCTCTCTTTTTACACCTTGGAGTACTTTTGACCGCAGCTGCTGAAAATCAGTTTCATGGCACAGTTTCCACCATTTTGAATAAGAACCTACACAAATTGTAATGCTACTCTAACAAATACGTAACGCTCTTTTTTTAAAAAGCAAATCCTCAACTCCTAACTTAAGCTGAAAGATTTTGGATTTTTTTTTTTGGAATCATAGGACTGAAGATGCAAGATTCACAGACAAAAAATGTCCTACATCCTTTCTAGGCCCCATGATGGGATCTGGACTGAAGGCTCAGTGTGCTCTTCCTCCAAAATATGTCCCCTATTTATAGGAAAGCCTATTCCAGTCACCACACAACCAGAAATGCAAGATATCTCCTTCTGGAGGATCTTCACTCTGGCAAGTCTAAAGCAAAGAAATATTCTGCAGTTAAGAAGAAATCCATGCATGTTTTACAATTTCTGACCATACTCTATAATTTTAAAAATGGAAGAAGTAAATATTTGTGCAATCTGTATTTTTCTCTCTCCATACCCCAAAAGACCAACATTGTTCTCCTTAGCTAAATTGACTATTCCATTCTAGAAATAATGGTTTCAAAGAGATGAAAGCATCTTATGAGTTGATTTTTATATGTATGTATTGTCATTTTTGTATGTGCATATTTTGTATGTCACATAGCTACCTGATAACTTGTAACTGAGGAATACAATCTTCTTCAACTTTCCCCCATCTATGTTATATATTTCTGTCTGCTGGCTTTAACTGTGCTCTCTGAGCTGAAGTGAGCTTTGAAAGACACCATGAAACTTAAACATCTTTGCAGTTAAAGTCCACCCAAATTCTAGGCTTACATTAGTCAAGTTATTTCTACACTACATGTGTAGCAGCTGTGGCTCTGGGTATGAAGATTCTTCATTTCTTGGAAAGAGAATCATCTTTCTCTTCACTATGAATAGTAAATTTATTTGTCTTACTTGAATAAAAAAGAGAGTGTAAAGTATAGATTCTGCAACATAAAACAGGAATATTTATGCCTCAAAATATTATATATGGAAATCACATGCTAAACTGTTTGTTTACTCTGCAGTTATCCCAATATCATTTAAAAATCACATTGACCATCATATGTAACTACATAACATGGGAAGCAAACTGGCATAAATTCTGTAATAGAAGAGACTGAGGATTGTTGCATATGGCACCATTAACACAGATATAAAGCATTACATGGTTGATTATCAGATATGACACACTTAGTAGTACTTGGGTGGAAGAGTACCATGAAACCCTACACTAGGGCCAAAAACCCCTGAAACCTTCCCAAAACAATGCAAGAGGAAACCACATTCCTATTATTGCAGAGGAAACAATATGGATGTGTTCCTCTAGTTCCGGGGAATGGGATCCACTCAAGTGATTTAAAAGCCTCTCAACTAATACGTTCAGAACTATCCAGTTCTTTTGTTATAGATAAAGGGGATCTTTGGTATGCATCATGAACACAAGAGGGGAAATTGACGCCACCATATGGTTTTCCTGATTCTTCTCAGTCAGTAGGTCTGTGGGAAATGTAGGTTGAAATGGTCAATATGGCTGTCTTGACTCCCACTTCTTTTTTATACATGTTGCACATATGACATGGTGTGGGATATAAATCACATGACTGCAGCTGTTATCCTGACTGTTGACACCTTCCCCATTCTGGATACCTCTTCTCCCAAACCTATTCCTAGTCTCTGATAATGCTAAGCTCCTTTCATTGTGGACTAGGACTCCTGCAGAAAGCTTGTCCAGGGGACACATAACAGTAAAAGTTGCAGTTATACTAGCACATGAAAAAGCTGCTTCAGATTTAATTATCAAATATATTTTGAGAAGCAAGCAGAGCAAATGTGAGAATAATATTTCCATTTTGTTTTTAAAGACTCAAATTACGTTCTTTATGAATGATACCATAACATGTCCACTTACAATATATACACATTGTAAAGAATAGCTAAGCATCCTACATACTTTCAAATGTAATGAAAAATAAAAAATATGCAAGCTGCTGCTTATACCCTTTAATTCAACTAATTGATGCCATTTGGATTTCATTGCTATTGGAAGGTATTGTGGCCAGCTTTTGGTAAACACTGCAATAAGAATCACTGCATAAAGCATCCAGAAAATTTTTAAAAAGGTAGTTTTTTTATATGCGGTAAGTAATCTTGTACTAATGTGTTCTTGAATTTCTATTAAATGGCATATGCAAAATGTGTGAGAGCTGCATCAAACACAGTTTAATGTTCTTATGAAAACATACATTGTTTTGTTCTTCAGCACTTATAAAGGAAATTTACAATTGAGTAGGCACAAAATAGTGTAATCAAATTAGTTTCCTGTTAGCTCAAAATATAGCACTTCCTCATGAGTAATCATTCCATAGAAGTAAAATTATACAATTACACAATGAAACTTTATTGTGGCCTTTACAGTAGAGAATAAAATAAAGCTAATAAAAATCTATAAACTTTATAATTATTAATAAAGCTAAAAATACTTAAAATACAATAGCACTACATAAAATAAATTAATATAGTAATAATTTAGTATATAGTATATAATTTATAATAGTAATAACTTGGAGTAAGAGGCAAGATGGCAACCTATTAACATGACCCTGCATGAACTCTTGCTGCCTCATTTTAGTGCTGTTTAAAACTCATTGTACTGAGGTAATGGCATCTCTTATACTGTATATGTGTAACTTCCTGGGAGAGAAAAAGAGAAAGGAATTAGACCAAGAAAAGAGGAAAGAGGAAAGGAGGGAAGGGATAGGAGAGGAGGGGAGGGAAGGGGAGGGAAGGGATTTCTGACTCAGGAGAATAGAGAAAAAGAAACAGCATCACAAAGGCACCACTGGTTCACAGAATTCTTGCAAGATAGCCATACAGTAAAAAATTGATTTTTCTATTTCTGTTTTGAAAAATAAAACGGCGCTAAAAATGGCATCAGAACGTGACCAGTGCTTTGGAGACTAATAAACACTTATTGTGGGTCAGTTTTTAAAAATATTAACACCTTTTGGAGTTTTCCCAAAAGGCTTCAGGAGGAACAGATTCTTGATGAACCAATTAATGGTGGAAAGAACAGAAGACAAAGTTTGAATTTTCAGGGTTAGTGGTGGTAAACGTGATGGACGAAGGCTGGTGAATAGGCTGGCAGAGGGTCTTAAAGAGTGCAGAGGAAGGTGGTTGGGAAAAGTGTGGAATACGGTAGATGGAAAGATGTGAGTGTGAAGGAAAAATGATGGAGAAAGGATGTGTCAACTGTCTGACAATGAACCCAAAATAAGGAAACACTCTTGGGAGCTTTGAATTCCCAAAAGTAAAACTTTACTGGATACATCACATTGGTACTGAAGAAACAAAACCAGTTCTGGTTTTTCCTCCTCAATTACTTCCTAGTTAAATAATAGCTTACTCTTCTCCCCACCCCAGGTAATCACATTGTCCAATTATGAGATGTCCTTTTATTATGGGAACAGTCCATCTCTTTCTCCAGCATCTGCAGTGGTGACCTTGATGGTCGCCAAGCTCTCAGGATCTCTGCATACATTCTCAGCATTCTATTTCCCCTCCCTCTCCAGTTCATTGGCAAGTTGAAAAGCATTAAGCTTTGAAAGAAGCAAAGTGATTCAATCTTGATATGCTGGCCACCTGAAGGAAACAGGAATCTGGAAGACATTAAGCATAGATTAATATTGTTGCTTAGGTAGTCTTAGCCTTCACTAATCTCTTTGGTTGTTCAGGGTATTTTGCATGGAATCTTCTTACTAATTTGTCTGCGCTAACATTATGGACACCTACCCACTCAATATCAATGAGGGATATCCTTTCCACTGCACTAAGTATTGTAATTTCCCCTTAAAGTACTTTGAGTCCAGTATCTCCTTTATCTCATAGTGTTTCTCTCCCACCTATCAACATGGGAGGCAGAAGCTCCCCTTCAACTGGCCTTAACTTAGACCCTTGGAAGCAGGGGTGGGCTATTGGGGGTTCGCAGGGGTTTGGGTGTACCATTAACGAAGATTCTGTGGGGATCGCTAAACCCCCAAATCCCATTCGTGGCTGGCCCCACCCAGTTCACCCCACCCCTCCTGCCCCTCCCAGGAGTCTACACGCAGCCCGCTGTGGATGTAGGTAAGTGCAGGGCGTGCGCGGACGCTCGGGGAGGGAGAAGAATGGGATTCCCTAGAGCATCCGGAGCCGGGGGGGGGGGAATTTTTGCACTCCCAGAAACTCCAGGAAAGCCTCTGGACCCC
>JANHFL010000280.1:102352-136472 GCA_032468155.1 Oxyrhabdium leporinum
TACAAGACGGCGCAGCACATTAGAAAGCCAGAATATAAATTGAATATATAAATAATAAATAAACTGCCATAGGGTGTTGCTTTTAATCAGCCACACTGAAAAAGACTGGGGAATTGACCTACTAGAATTTGTGATCATTTGTTTCTTTAGAAATGAGGAAGAGGAAGAAGGAGAAACACAAAAGCTGTTAGAATGCATTTTGTTTTCAAATCAGGTTCATCTGTAGATGAAATATTTATCCTTTTAACCTATTATTTGCTATAGAAGCTAATTCAACGTAATATAAAGGTTGGATTAGCTGGCTTAACCCTGCTCACCTTCATCTGTGACTTTCTATACTTTTTAAATGTAAAATATTTAAGAAATGAAGCCATATAAACCACAGTCTTGCAGGAAAAGAGGCCTAGGAACAGATTCTGTTTTGTAGGAGGTACCTGCTTAGATATTTTGGAATAAAAATCCTGGTGAGACCAACAACTTGCAGAGTTGCAGAGCAGTGCTAAAATTTCCAAGAGTAAGTTTGTGCCACCATTGGGTGTAGAGGATATTGCTAGACTGAAGCTCCCAGTATCCCTGTCTCTTGGTCATGTTGCATGAAACAGCTACAAGTTGTATTCAGCAACCGATAGCATACATTCCCTACTCCTAGCTTAGGTACAGTATATTTATTAAATGTAGCTAACATAATTAGTTCCAACACAAACAGTGTTTCCCCCTTTATTACATTAAGATTAGAGTAAATGTAAGGTTGAACTCAAGATTTTCAGGACTAAAAGGCACTCCTGTAGCCTTTGTTCATCTGTTCTATATCAAGCGAATGACTCTAGTGACAAGTAGATTGTTACAAGAGATGGAAACTATTTCATGCTTGGTAACTGCAGTACATCTTATCCTTTTCATTTATCTTCTTTTTTTACCACAACAGCATTACTAGAGTCACAAAACTGTGTGCAGTATAGTTATTCCCACATACAGTTCTTTCATAACATAGTTTCTCCAAGAAGTTGTGTGTTAGATCATGAAGGCATTTGGAAAAAGGAAATGTCACTAATTTGTGTGAAGTGGTTATAAGGTAGAATTGTGATAAAATAGTTTTAGATAGCTGAAAGTCATTTGCATTTGCCACTTGGGGTGATGGAAATAATGACAACAACAAAGCTTTCTTCTTACAGCCTGTTCAGAGTGCTTTGCACGCATTATCTTGTTTTGATATGTTTAGCCCAATTTTGCTCTTGAGCTATGTGTAGAGAACATACTGCAAGCAGCTCCAAATTCTATCTCTGGCATTTTCATGTTTTGCTGGCAAAGATTCCTGTCTGAAATCTTTTGAGCCATTGCCAACATAACTGAGCCTCAGTTTGAACCAATGGACTGCCTTGATATAAAACATTTTCCTTTGCTCTTTGATCTGCAGTAGCTTTTAATGCTTCCTCCCTGCTTTACCCTCTCACTGATCTGAGTAAGGAAGCTTACAAGCAAGGATTAGAATTTGTTTATGTAAGGATTCAGACAATTAATAAGTTTAAGAAAAAAGAGATGGTAAAGTCTGCCCAATTGGCTACTTTCTAATCCCGACTAAATTCTGATGTTATTGGCATTGGCTGCTGGACCTCTGCTCATTTTTATACTTTCCACTATGAATGTATCTAGAAACAGAGTTACCTATATGTTCTTAACTTCATTTTTATGGTGGCATCTATTTGTGTTACCATTGGAACAAATGTGTATGTCAATGTTTTGATACAAGTCATCTTAATAATTATTAGAAAATGGGAAATTTGCTCCAAATTGCCATTCCTCTTCCCCTTGTTTTCTGTCTTGTAGTTTGAACTATAATTCAGTTGAAAATCCATTGGAAATATGAATCAAAGAAACAATTATAAGAAATGGAAACAAAGATAGAAGAACATTTTATTTATCCATTTCCTCTACTTTAAACTGTCTTCAAAAGATTTTATGTTAGTTTCACGGTTTAAAAGCACACTAACAGATAATATCAATAAATTGTTATTAAAGAATAACAAAAATTCCAGAATATTCCTGGACTAAATATAATAAAACATTATTAGGAAACCTGTATAGTACTTAAAAGTTGCTTGCACTTAAAAGTTAGTAATGATGGTGCCAGATAAATGTTCCTAGGAAGAGTATTCCAGAGCTATAAGGCGAAGTTAAGCATGGAAAAGAAGTCCCCTGCACATTTCATAACAAATTAAACAAACACTTAAAACAGTTTGGATCAGCGACTTGAGTAGAGTCAATTAAAATATATATTATTATACTCAGAATGCATATAAACATATATTTGTAAAATGTATACCCAAACAGAGCAAAATTTTTGAAAATATGCATATGTATTCTGTAAGTATGTATATACCATTGATAGAAAACTAGTATGGGATTATGATTGAGGTTCTAGACTGTCATGCTGCAATGAATAGATATATGCTGATAATATAATATATCACATATGCTTAGCATATATATGTTTCAAAAATATATTAGGGAATGTTTCTAAGGATAGTTACATATTTCTCTATATTCAGCTGATATTAATAAATCCAGAAGAAATTATGTACTGAATAGCAACTAAGGTAGATTTACCAACTTTTTAAAAATTGCAAATGTTGAAAATGTGCTTTGCAAAAATTTTCAGTATTGACAATATTGAACACACTGACACACATAGAACATATTTTACATATTTAACTTTTGAAAATACCCTCAGAATGGGGTCCCTGGGAGATCCTGATTTGTAGCTTCCTTATGTTTAATTATTTCCTGTATTGTTACTTCTCTGCTCTCAGTCATCTCTCAGAGGCGAGCACCAAAGGGGATGGTCACAACCATATAATTGATCAGCCACTCCTTTATAAGGGTCTTTAATATTGCACATATATAAAATAAATTGAGCTTATTTTATCCAACTAGGCCAACCATATTGACATTCTTAACCAACTGGATTTTTTAGTCACTCTCAAAATTATTCTTATTGTATCTTCATATTTTTAAATTGCCATTGAATCCTGTATACATATTTGTGTTTCATGTAAAAGATAAGAAATCCTTTATACATAATGACCTGTTCCAGCTCACCACTCAGTGTAATATTTATCAAATATAAACTCTGGCTTTTTTTTCCTATGTCACTGGAAAAGCTTCACTGATCTAGTTTTTAAAAGTGCCAATTTAACAATGTCATCATAGATTGCCCCTAGTTGCTTGAATAAAGTGAGAAATGATGCCCTGAGATTTTTTTTAATGGTTAGCTTTCTGAAATTTGCTAGCTGACTCATTTCCTGAATCTTAACAGCTTTCTGCAAAAGCAATTAAATTTCCCAAGTCAGATGAAGCCTATAATAAGCATAGCAGCAGCCTGAGCAGTCTGAAATAGGAAAGCTAGTACAGATATTATTCTTCGCTCAGCATCACTTGCTGCTGACACCAGTATTAAATGTTACTCAATTGGATGAAAAAAAGAGTATAAGTTAGAGCAATAGTAAAAGGTCAGTGCACTTGAAGTAGATCCTAAGTATAATTAGCATAATTTTTAGCGTCCTTTCATATTACATATGCAAAATCTTACTTTTCTCTTTCCTTTGCTAAGGAACATATTGCTGAGCGGTTTTGTGGTGTGTGTGACTTTCAATGACTACCCCTTCACTGTTGATTCATAGCAGTCTTCTCATCATAAATGTTCTGATCCTTATACTCGTGCTACTTTCATTTTTGTCAAAAATGGAGATCCATGCTTGTTTGGCTACTATAGTTTCTCTTTCTTCTTCCCTAAAATATGGGTGAGACAGAAAGAGGAAAGATAGGGGATGTCTGCAGAATTTACTGCTGGTGAAGGAAGAAACAAAAAGGAGAATTACAGAAAAAGGCAATAGCATCCTCCTGCCCCAGGCGTACTCTGCTTAATGCCATAAGTAGAGCACGGCAACCACATATAACACAGCCGTGATTATGGTAAGAGCAATCATATTACAAGTGACAATGATAACCAGAAGAAGAGATTCATTAGTAGCAGGCAGAAGAATGAGTGCACAGTTTGAAAGGCTTTCAGTACTCACATTGAATTTGTGGGCCATGGGTTACCAATGCTATCCTAGTCAGAAACAGAGCTTTACTTTTGCCAGGGGAAATTGTGTCACTTCACCTCTACGGACTAAACATATATTTGGAAGTCCTTTCTTTTCTGATAGTGGTGAAATCACATAGCACACTACTAAGTTCAGTCGTGACATGTCTCAACAGAATCTGAACCACCTCTTGTGACTGACAGATGATTTAAAAGCCGAAACCATGAGAACAAAAGAGATATTCCAATAATGAGAAATAAAGAAAAGAAAACATTTTTGACTATTAAAAAGGTGCCACCTTTCATAGATCAAATGGAACTGGTTGTACTTGAATGGCTGAATCATGTAAGAATCACAGGATTTAAACTGAAGGTGACCCCAAGTTAACCAGTTTGAGATTGAACCCAATTAAGTCATATAGTCTTATGCCTCAGCAGTAGTGTGCTGCCAAAATCCATTCCCTACTTTTGAGAAATTAGTTGCTTACACAGAAGAAACATAGCTTTCTCCCTCTTTAGAATACAGTGGAATTTTACTTAAAATTGCAATGAGGCAGTAGAGAAGAAAATGTAGAAAACATTAAAACACAACTATGAATGACTACTGCTTGTATGTGATACCATAATGCATGTTTTATCATTTTGACCAACAGGAGTTCTAGGGAAGGAGGGAGGGAAAGAGCGAATGAAGGAAATTTATCTCCCTGCTCTTTTCCCATTCCCTTCCTTCTTTCCTTCCTTCCCTCCCTATGGTTCAAAATGAACATCTATGATGCAGTGTTTCTTAATTAAATAGTATTATGTTTCAGTGGATTTATTCCCACAAAAGATATATATCAAGGTTAAATCAAATCATAAGAATTACTAGAATTTGTAGAAATTGTTTTTTCCTGTATATATAGATTTAATAGTGAAATAGTTCTTGGTATTATCAAATACCTTGTAATTTATTGGGACTCTGAAGCAAAGACTATAAAATACATACCAAAAAGAGCTACTAAACAAAAGGCAGCTGTTTTTACTTGGCTATGTGGTATACTCAGTTGAATTCTGTAGGTTGCAAATAACAACTCAAAGAAAGATCTCATTTTATTTCTGCCCCTTTGGCTACTAAGGAACCCTTAAAGCATTGCACTGAAAAATTAGCTGGAACCAGAAAAATGTAATTTTTACAAGACTGTTATTAATTCACTAGACAACCCGTGTCCTTTTGTGTTAAAGTTTCAGATATATTTCCTTATCTAAACAGAAAAAGTATCAGAATTCCTTCCTTCCTTCCTTCCTTCCTTCCTTCCTTCCTTCCTTCCTTCCTTCCTTCCTTCAACAGAAAGGGTATGCAGGGTTGTGATTCAGGAATGATATGTGATTGCATATGAAGGGTGTTATGTGGGTTGGGAAAAGTTGTGTGTATGTGCTAGAGATGCCACGAGGGTTGCAGAGAGTGCACAGTCAGGCAGCATAGATTGGGAAATGGTGCATGAGAGATGCTGTGTGGGTTAGGTAAACAGCACGGGGGAGCAGCACATGTGGAATGACAGCTGCTGCTGGGCAGGGAAGGGAGTGAGGGATTAGGAGATTGGCTGAGAAACTATCAGGGAATGTTGAAAATACAGTACAGCAGGAGCCAGTGGTGCTGAAGCAGCCACAACTTTTTCAAATGACATTCCCTTAGGAATCATGGGTCCTGGATTCTGGACACTTTCATAAGATAGCTCATGCGAAGTCCCTTGTTTCGCTGTGATGTATCATTTTGCCCTGTTAAAGATCATGACAAGAGTTTTAGTAGTATCTAGATTAAGTTAACATATTTTCCCAAATTATGTATTGCTACCAGCGAACTAGAAAATAAAAGACATGGAATTCAAGATGAGATGAAAGAAAATCTTGTAATTTTGTTTGAGGTAGAGATTAGTGGCTTTTGGGGCAAAACAGCCTAGCCTGAAATGGCTTGTCAAAAAACCTAATGAGTTTTTGGATTCAAAATTGCTGTATATTTGCTGAGGGAGGTCATGGTGCAGAGAAACAAATAATTGAATTGTATAATTAACACCCAGTACATTTGTTGAGAGATAACCCCTCCCCCCTCCCCCCCCAAAAATCCCCTGAAGTAAGAAGAAGCTGTTTGCTTGGGGGATGTGACTTTGTTATAATTTGAGTTAAATTTATGTTTTAAACATGTGAAGGCCCTTGGATTGGAACGGAAAGCGAAAACGGAAGCAGTACAGTCTGTCCCATAATTAGATAGACCAGGTTGCCCTGATAGACTGGTCTCACCAGAGAAAAAACATTTATAATTTGAGAATCTGTCAAAAGAGAGAGGAAAAAACAGGTAGTATTGTAAAAAAAAAGATGATCAAACTAAAATTCAGCAACACAGTGCCAAAGACGTTTCAGTCATTAAAATGATAATAATAATGCTGTTGTCATTTTTTGTCTTCAGATAATTGAGAGCAAGTAGGTTACTTGATACTTTTATTTTTTTTCTCATTTGCAAGTGTTATATTATATTTGACAGTTATGCATATTGTGCATGGCATTTTTCAAAACAAAGATATAGACATTTAAATCTGTTGGAGACAAAGTTCCTTTTATGTCACTTTTATGAAACAGAGTTCACTCAAAATATGTAAAGTACTCTCTATATCTTCATGTAAATACATTTTTCTTTATAATATATCAGTTCCAATCATGCCATAGTGAAAAGCATCTTTAAAATGCTGGTATATTTGAGATTTCTTTAAAAAAGACATATTTTTAATGTTAGCCTTATCCAGCTACAAATTCTCTGTAACATTTGTTTTTTAATTACTTTGCTTTAATTGTGTACTATTGTTTTTATGACTGTTTAATCCTGTGTAATGATATATCAATGTCTATTGTTCAAATGCCATAGCTTACTTTCTTAGAGTCACTGGGAAAGTATATTCTTATATGCTTCCCATATTCTACATTGGCTCAAGAGACCCATATTGTCACACAACATCAATCTGTGTATAACTATATTTGAACTGAAGCCATTATGTTGATGTGTGACTGCCCCGAGAGACAACAGAATTCCAACAACTGGCCTACAGTGTAGCCTAGAGTAAAGTGCATTAATTGTTTTATTGGAAAAAAGGTCTCTGTGTAATAAAATTATATGCTGAAAGAGATCAGGGAGTCTGCACAGGTGTTAGGGTTTTGTTTTTCTCTGATTCAGTACTTCCATTATGAAATCCTGAAGACAATTATATTTCCACAATAACCTTGTCATGTCAGTGTGTGATCTGAATAAAGAAATGTTTCCCCTTGGCCCCGTTCACTTTCTGTGTCTTTCAAACAGAAAGAACTAATTAAGGCAAAGCTAAGGGAATTGAATTCAAAGTTTGCATTGCTCATGTGACCTAATCTTTTTACAATGGCATCTTTTGCAATCCGTATAAGAATACATCTTTCTGTGAGCCATGTAAGGATGCCATTCACTCCAGAAAATCCTCTCAAGAAAAAGAAAAGAATGAAGAATTGTCTTGAATGTTCAATAAAGATTTCAGGAAATTGGGATCTATGCAACTTTGCTTTTTATCACTTTGTTAACATGCAAAAATACTGTATAATAACTTAAGTTTGTTTCATTTGAAAGGTCTTAGCTGTTTTTCTATGTCAGAAAAAGAGAAGAAGGGGGACCTTTCAAATAATAAGATTAAATTGTGGCATAAAAGTCTGTTAAGATGTAAAGAAATGTTGAATTAATGTAGTAGATTAGCAAATAGAGTAAGATGCCAAGAACTGAGATTCATGAATAAAGAAAATGAAGATATTGTGCATTTGGTTTTGTCATTTTCCACAGATGAAATAAAACTGCTGCATGAAAGATTCTCTATCTTTCATGCAGCAGTTTTATTTCAGCTGTAGAAGAGATGGAGGAAGAAAGAGAGAGAGTGTTTCACCGAATTTTCTTGGGTTCTAAAAAATTAATGAACTGGGATTAATATATAGGAAAAAGCAAATGCTTTCCAAAGAATAGGTATGTGAGTTCTCTTGAGCCAGAAAAGAATAATGCTGGACCCAGCCCTTTCCAGACACTTGGACTGAAATACAGCAGGCAAAGCTCCAAAGTGACTTAAGGGCTCTTGTCACAGATGAGCATGAATGTGTTTCTGCTTAAATTAGTCTATAATGTGCATGAAAAACCTACGTTTGGTAAAATGTACATTCTGCTAAAAAATGGATTTGTTCCATTTTTCTTTTTTGGATTAACATGATCTGCTAGTATAATAATACAAGAGAAGCAGGAAAAAGCACATTTCAGTTTCTAAGTGAAAATGGATACATTCCTTGCACTATTTTTCTTCAGCTCTTTTCAAGCATATTAAGTGCAAGGAAGATATTTTGACGAAAGAGCAAGAAGTTAGTAAGTGGAGCTCAGATTGCTAGTGTTTCCATTCCTTATATTATTATTTTCCTTCCAGATTTCTTCTTTGGCTTCTGTCATTTTGTTTAATTTCAGAATCAAACTGCCTATATGGAAATGTCATGCTGCAGATTTCAAAACCACAATGTTCAAATGTAGAAAATACATTTTTGGTCTGAATATATGACTACTAGAATTTTAATATATGCTGTCACTTCAGTTACATATTTCTGTACCAAAAAAAGCAATAACAGCTGTGCTATTTAAAACTTTGGAAAAATCAGTTCAGTAAAAATATATAATATTATAATGTACTCAAAATATATAGAGAGACTACACTTTTCTGGGGGGAAAAAGTACAGCAATAAATTTTGTTTTCCAAGAGAATCATTAGGCACATACTGTAGTCATTGGATGTGGTCAGGTGGAATTTGTTTTGAATTTGACTTCCATGATGGATAGCATTTTCTATTTAATCTCACAATGTTTACTCTATCACTTCTACATCTTATGTTTTCTAGACTATGTCTTATGTTTTCTATAGGTTATGTCCACAATATGAACCATTTTGACTCTGTATATAACTTTTTTTTTGCCTTATATGTGTATTTTTCAGATACATTTAGTTGCCCACTATTGGAAACAATTCATGTTAAATAAGAGGCATTTTATGTTTTTCTTAGTAATTGGATAAGAAATGGGAT
Source organism: Oxyrhabdium leporinum (assembly GCA_032468155.1). NCBI lineage: Eukaryota > Metazoa > Chordata > Lepidosauria > Squamata > Cyclocoridae > Oxyrhabdium > Oxyrhabdium leporinum. Next base: position 111,528 of record JANHFL010000280.1, read on the forward strand.
GCTGACAATATTAGCGTCTGCAAATGCTAACAGTTAGCCAAAATCCATCAAAAGCATTACTTAAAAAAATAATTTTATTAAGTTTTCAAAAATAAAAAAAATGGAAAACTAATAGTCAAGAGAGAGAATAGAAGTCAGAATATAAAGAGAAATGGCACATAGATGTGCAATAAAATATAAAACAGAAACAAAAATGCATACAAATAATAACTTTCAACTTCTTTACACCAGGTATAAATAAACTTGAATTCAACTCTTGCTCTACAATTACAATGTAACATTCATTTTTGAATAATCTATAAATATTTTAATGCCCAAATCCATATATATGATTATTTCATTTTTTTCTATTTTATGCAAAAAGTCTAAAAGAGGATTCAAATTGGTATTAAATTTTGCCAATGTCTTTTGACTAATCAGAACAGTTAGTTTTGCCATCTCTGCTAGCTTCCTCAGAAATGACAAGAACTCTTCCATTGTAGGTATTGTCAAATCCTTTCATTGTTAGGCATATAGAAATCTTGCTGCCATTATCACATATAAGAACGAATTACTATGCATTTTTTCCATGCTTTTTCCATTAAATTCTCTAGTTTCAATTGTAGATTAACCTTCGTTATTATTATTTTTAGTTAATATATGTATTTCAGTCCAGTGATTTTTAGCTTTTAGCTAAAAAATCCCTTCTTGGTATAGAAAATAAAACACTCTATGATCATTAGAAACAGCCAAAATTCACCTACAACTGGAACCCTATTTAATTATGTAATAATTAAAGCAAGAAGAAATAATTTTATAAATTATTTTAGCCCAATGAAAATCAAAGTAAACAAAGACTATATATTAATTTTTATGGATGTTTCGTTAAACTTTCTAAAGTTAGACTCCTTAAAGAGATTCCATAAATGGCTTTGTTAATAAAGTTGAAGTGACTTGCTTCTTTACAAATGTTGCAAGGGAGTGCTGAAAAAATTATGGAATCAAATCCCTAGAGAGGAATTTACAGTTTCCCTTGGTAGTGAAGTTTACTTAATGCAAAACAATCAAGAGAAGATATGACAAGATGAGAAACTGATAGGAGGAAAACTGAAAGTATATATTAATTGTTACTGAAGCACAATTGATTAAAGACAAAGTTAAGTTAGGAGAGACAACATAGGTTCATTAGGGCATTGGTGTGACTCCAGATATCTCCCTTGAGGTCTGACATTTATCTGGCTGTCTATCCCCTATAAAACTCTAGGTGGCTGATGATCTGATTATTTTTTTTAAAAAAGACTGGACATAATGGGAAATTGGCATGTTTCAGAACAAAGCAATAGCCTCTAGCTTCATGTTGATTTTCAGGAATACCTTTGAGCTCACTAAATTTCCATGAGGTGGTGCAGTGGTTAGAATGCAGTACTACAAGCTACTTCTGCTGATTGCTGGCTGTAGTTTGGCAGTTCAATTCTCACTGGCTCAAGGTTGACCCAGCCTTCCATCCTTCCAGGGTGGGTAAAATGAGGACCCAGATTGTTGAGGGCAATATGCTGACTCTGTAAACTGCTTAGAGAGGGCTATAAGTCAAAGTGCTGTTGCTATCTTGGGAGGCTACTTATTTTATATTTAAAATGTGTGAGTAACTGGCTTACTCATTGTTTTGTGCATGAGAACTCTTCCATGACAGCCATTTCCTGGCCATGCCTATCACACTAGTCAAAGATATGCCTTTGATCGAAAAAGCTCATCGATACCTGGACAAGATGGTAAAGTTAAAAACACTGAAGTGAGCTAAAAATATTGGCAAACATCCACTCTTCTTTTGATCTTTGCCATTTATAAAAACCTCACAGATAACTTTCTCTGTTTTCAATAGCTTTTAGTGTTGAATACTTTTCTATCTTTAATTTCTGCTTAATTAATTGCTTCAAATACACATTTGTGGGCCACTGTTCAAAACACTTTCTTAATGTTTCATCATTCTATTCAAAGAGCGAAGTATTTTTCTCCAAACCGTATTTCTACACATATGATTATAGGTGTAATTGTAAGCCTGCTTGTTAAAAAGTCTTTCATTGGATTTAAAATTGTATCTCCCAGTTGAGAAGAACATGATAACTAGTTCATTACTTGGCTGGTTGAGTAGTAATTATTCATTTTCTTTTGAAAATATCCATGGATCCTCCTCAGATGAATAAATAAAAGAACCATTTATTATCTAACTAATCTTTCTTTCCCCCTTTCCTCTGTCTAAGCATGCAAGATTGGATACCACAAAGCCTTCTCAACAGATGTTGCCTGTGCCAAGTGCCCACCTCACAGTTTCTCCATCTGGGAAGGTTCTACTTCTTGCACCTGTGATCCAGGATTTTTCCGAGCAGAAAATGATGCTGCCTCCATGCCCTGTACTCGTAAGTCAGATGACTTCATTTATTAAATTTCCTCTCTTTCTTTTTCTGCTGTTTCAATAATTTATACATGGAACACTCCCCAGAGATGAACATCTTCCTATGAGCGATGTCTTGTTGGTGACAGGAACATTCAGTAACAATTCCCTTTTAAACAAGTCAACACAGTATGTCAGCACCAGGTTCTCTCTCTTGGCACAGATTAGAAAATGAAGTTTGCAATTAAGTTACAATATGTAGGTCAACAGTGAGAATAGGAACTCCAGCATTTCCCTTCACTTTTTTTATGACTCTGGTACCTGTACTGTACAAGTGCCTCAAGGCTGCATAATGAGGAGCAATTGTAGGTTTGCAGATCTTACTTGAAACAGAAAATGGTGTTAGTGGGGGTAGATACTTGAAAAAAACAATCGTGTAAAAGTTGATTTGTAGTAGCTCTAAATTGGTTTTTGTCTGGCTGCTTAATCTGTCTAATGGGTAAAGTTAACACACTGTTTTAACATAAGAACTGATTCACTCAGTTACTTTTACACAGTAAAGTTGCTGCCTGTAGGGCAGGGGTACCTGAACAAGAACTATATGAATTACATCCCAAAGACTACTCCCCAAACAGGTGAAACTAGAAGTTAGAGACTGAACTAATAGAATAAACTAGTGCAGCAAATAGACTAATTATTCTTATATTATAATTATGTTAATTTCTTGGCATAGTAAGAATTAAAATTTGGTGGCAATCTTTGAATGTGCCACAAGCCTAAAATAATTTAGAGGTATCAGGAAATGCAGCTCATTATAACCTCTTTCTAGAATAAAAGGATAATTATTATTTGCTATGAGCTGGCTAAAAGTCTGAAGAAGGTTAGTGAAGAATAAATGTTGTTAGTAAGCAAATAAAGTCTTTGTGAGTAGTAAATGTCTTTTTTCTCACTGGATCAGTAATCATATTATGCAGTTTGCAAAGTAACCTGTTGATTCAAGTGTCTAGATTATAGTTTTCATCTGTTTTCCATTTCAAAATCACTAAGAACTGTACCATCAGTTTTTAACAGTTATGATTTTAAGGTGTTTTAAGGGCTATAAAAAGATGACTTAGCTGCTAAATTGTGGTTTAGTTTCTTGCTCACTGATGGTGTCCACAGAAAAGATAAGGGGGCAGATAATGTCAAGTGTATGGCAACCGTATCATGCAAATGACGCAAATTACACAGTTGTGTGAGACAGATAGATGCAAGTATGCAGTGGCAGAAGTTTTATGATGCTGTGATTAGATTGAGTCACCCTATTGGTGACAATATTGTAAGCTGCATATACCATTGTTGTCTTCTTCTGGTTAGGTGCTTCAGTAAATTGACACATTTCATTGCTGGTATAGATAAAAAGCTCTTATCTACTATCTCTGGGTCACAGGTAGTTACTAATGAAAGACCCTAATCCATATCGAGTTTTATACGTCATAAGCTGCACCTTGCATTCGGCACAGAAGGATGCAAGAATATCTGCCTTGTTTTGAGCCACTTCAAAAATGCTAAATAAACAAATAAATAAGCATTGTGTATCAAGAGCTGTAAAATCATAAATATAGAATAGTTCTTTTTTGTTGAAAAGGTTAATAGGTGCTCCTGTATATAAAGTTCCTTTTCTGTCTAGATCAATGGCAAAGAAATTAGCTCTCTAGAAATGGTTGAACCATAGTTCTTTGGTACTCCTATCACGTTGTGTTAACTAACACTCTGAAAATTCTTCACTAATATTTGGAATAACAGAAGTTCCCACTCCTAAAGAATACCATTCCCTTTCTTTCTTTTTCTGCCACAGCCATAAAAGGTCTGTTCACACCAAGTTCAGTATCTCTACTAGAATGAATTAAACCTGATACACATACGTATGTCTGCCTGTCTGATTGCCTTCCTGCCTTTAAAATCTCAGGGAGTAGAGCAAACTTTGAGGATACATGCTGAGTTGCAAGATAGAAGATTACATCTTAATTTGTCAAGAATGCTAGTAGCAAGCAAGAGCAGAGAAGTGGAACTTGGAGCATGCTCATGTCACAAGGGCAATGATTTCATTGTCCTTGGACTTCTCAATTTATGAGCAAGAGCACTGATGCTGCAGTTCTGTATAACAAAATTCAGCTCATGTGTTTGTATGGGAAAATTCAGCTGCTTCTTTCATAAAACAGTCAATTTAATTAGTCGGATACTTCCCAAAATGGAAATTGGATGAGGTACTTCTTAGTACTGAGATCAGTACAAAGGTCAAAGCAAGATTGATGTTAAATTAGAACAAATTAAACTGTATTAGCTGTATTAATCCATATTCTTGGATTCTATTTAACTCTGAATATCCTGAATATTTTCTAAGCAGAGCTCAAGGGACAAATTCAAACAAGTTTATGTTGCGCAATTCGATCCTGAGCAGCTGGGCTTCTTTTTTTTTGTTTGTTTGTGTGTTTTTACCCCTCCCTGCCTTGCACTGATGTACTTTTAACTCTATGTACTTTCATAGTCCTTGTTGCTGCAGAGGATAGAATAGGGAAATGTAAATTTGTAAATGTGAAAGTTACAGGTCAAATACAACAATAGCTCCAAAATGTGTTTTTTCTACTGTGACTAACCCCTGTCTCCAGCATTAGGATAGTTACAATACTCCTTGGGAAGTAAATAAGGCCCTCCAGAAGAAAAGAAACCGACTCAGCTTATACTCTGTGTAGTTACTGCTGTATATACAGGAAGACAGATCTGTCATGCTTACTTGTTGGCGCAATCAACATTTTGTTAAATGCTGAAAAAGAGTAGGAAATAGTCAAGGAAGTTAAACACATGCTTTAAGGCACAGAATAAAGGTGGAATATAAGAAAAAGAAAAGTAAAATCTAATTTGCATCAACATCAATTATATTTTTCCCATGTCATTCTATCTTGGAATACATACGTGGTTCTATCACATCCATTTATTGATTTATACATTGTCTTTTCATCTTTAAACTTCTTACCTCTCTTTCAGAATCCCATAAATTCCAACCAACAAATATTTCTCAGCTTTCTTCTTTCTCTTTGGCTCAACTCATTTATTTTTTCTTCATACATTTGGTTTCAGTTTCTCTGCTCTATTCCCTTTATAGGACCATTCTCAAATCAATATACTTTTTTTTCATTTTTGTATCCAAACTACATACATTTTAGGGCCCATATATTTTTCATTCTGTCTCTTTTTGTTTTACTATCTGCTTCTTAAGTGCCCTATTCTCACTGCATTCAACTTTTTTATGACATACTGAACTCACTACCATATAACAAAGTGGGCAGAAACATGTTCTTAAAGAGGACTATTTTTATTTGTTCAATATTCATTCTTCACAAGAGATCACATGCTACTAAACTACCTTTATACTTCCCATTACACATCTTAAAATTTATCCACTCATTACTTGCTCTACCTTTTTCTATATATATGCATCCTTTGCAATCTTTTCCTCTATTTTCTTTGCCAAACTCAACTACCTTGGTCTTTGATACATTAATTTTCCCGTACATGCTTGTTGTGTTGTACCTTCTATTTTCACTGCAAGCCATTCCATTTTCAGCCAGTTTGTATTATCTGTATACAAACCAACTACCCAATCAAGATATCTTTAAATTCACCACAAAGACTCCTTATGTATTTATATGTAAACTCAGTAAGCTGTGAATGGACATCACCCATTATGTCTTATTCACTGGTCAGTGCTGAACCATTCACTAAGCATTTATCTATTCCTATGAATTCTTTATTTCGATTATGTATTCGTCTCATTACATTCAGCCTTAAATCCCATAATTGCTCAAATTACCCCATAATTCATGCCTTATCACATCCTTCCCTAAATGATCAAACATACAATGAACTTTTTCACATTTATATATCCCTAAGTAATCTGCTAAAGAGCAAAGGCTATTCAGCATACCCCCCTGCTCAGTATAAATATACACTTATTTTCCAACCTCTGCTTATTACTACTTCTCATACACATTAATCAGAATTTTGCCAAACACTTTTCTACCTCCTGTAGTTTGTGCATTCTGTTTTACCTTTTTTTTCTATTTAGAGAAAGTAACAGCATTTCTTTTCAATTTTTATCAAGCTTTTATTCTTTACACTAACATTCATAGGGCTTATTTTGCCTTTTAGTTTTCACCAAAATCAATTTTTAACATTATTATTATTATTTTTTACTTCAGTTCGCACTGCTGGAAGCTTCTTATTTAACTTTCTTAATTCACTTTCAAACAACTTTGTTTCCATTAAAATCCATTTTTTAATGTTTCCCCACTGTCTTGCTGTTTCTTTATCACTTATAACTTAACTGTTAAGTTTATTCTTCTACATACAGACTCTCATTTCATCTTTTGTAGAAATTATTTTCTAATATACATTTTTCTCTTATGCATAGCCTCTTTCACTTCATTATTGCATTTTTCTACTTTTTCTGAGTAATTTTCACATCCCCTTTCCTTAGTTCATTTTTTGATCACTACAGAAATCCAGACAACCACTAAGGGTTTTTTTAAAAAAACATTTCTTTTTCCACCGTTTTATGATTGCTTTGAATTTTTCAGTTTGCAAGTATCAGCTTTAATAAAACTGATAACAGTGATCATGTTTAAAAATTGCCTTGCTGTCTGCGAATTTACAGCTACCTTTAAATGAATTTAAAAAACTGACTTTTAAAAATTATTTTCTTCCTTTTATTTCTGTTTCAATTTCAGTTTTCTAAAATCAAAATTGTAGTCTTATTGTATACCTTCAAGGTCCTAAAGAAAGGATCAACTATTAGTATTTTTCACATTATGGTTGATAGTGTCATTGACTGCCACTGTCATTTTTGAAAATAATAACAATAATGTAGCAGTAATAGTTAACAAGGATGTTTGAGCAAATCTATAAGACTTTTTGATAGTTACCTGGTTAAAACAAAGTTGGACAAATAATGATTTAAGAATACAAAATCATCATTTGATGCTACTTAATTTGGTTAATTGAGCAGATGTTTTAAAATTAATCAAATGTATATTTATTTTTATATTATGATTAAACGTGATTTGTTTATCTATTTGGCACATACAAATGTGGTTGGCAAACATTTTAGTAGTTGAGTTTGCAATGACATTGGCACTTTCTTAAATGTAACATGTTGATAATTTAATTAGAATCTTTCTGTCTTCTACTCTGATTCTTATCTTAATTTATAAAAAAAAGGACAACAGAATAGAGTTGGAATTCTGTCTTCCAAACCATTGTACCCTGTTGCTACACAATTCGTTGCTATATCTTTATTTGGAAGCTTTCTGTTTGCTGAAAATCAGTATATAGCTTTGCATTCTTGTCTGTTTCAATTTCAGGATAACCAATCCTTCAGATTTTCAGCTTCTACCTAAAAAACTTTATAATGTGTCTCAGTTTTTTTAATCAAAACTAACTGTCTATTCTATAGCTGAGGTTTTAGATAAACTTTGATTCCTCATGGTTGTTACGAGCAAGGTTTAAATCTTAAATCTTAATAAAACAGGGGTTCTGGAAAATGTAGCTAACAAATTTGGAGAATAACTATGTTGGTGGTTTCTTCAGATTCTTCTTTCACAGTGAACTATGTAAATATGACCAAATGATATTTTCTGATTCTACATTTGTTTTTCAAATATTTCAAATATTTAAATTTGTACCTTCTTTAAGCTTTATTTCCGTTTTAGATAATGCAATATTTAAACTGTTATTTCTTTCTTTTTCCTAACTCCTTTTCTTTCAATTTAAACAATAAAAACTGCTCCAAATTGCAAATGTGCTCCCTTGCTGTCTGTGTGTCATCTTTTTAAAATCTGATTTCCAATCCAAAAATTGGATTATAATTCCTAGCTATCAGGAAACATTAGTTCTTTTGTTTAGTTCTCTGACCACATAATTATCAATTCACAGTGCTGAGAATAGCCAAATTCTAAAAAGCATGTCATTTAAACATGCCAGGAGCTAGTCTGTATTTAATTGTTTTGCCACAATAAAAAGGAGATACTTCCAAACCCACTGAAATGTGGTTAGATTTTGGAAGAATTTGAGGGGCTGGAAGTTGAAGAAAGGATAAATTGAAGCTTAAGTGAATAATGGTCTAGTTGTATAAGAGAGCTTATTAAAAATGCAGTTGAAGATAGATATATTTTGCAAGATGTTAAAAAAATCTGAAAGCTGTATCCCAATGTTTTGATAAATAAAGTACAGGTTTAAATTGATTTTCTAGAAGTCAGCCATGGCATGCTGTCTTATCTCTCCTCTGCTCCTCTCCCCTCCCCTGCCCTGCCCTGTCCCCTCTGCTCTCCCTTCCTCTCCTTCCCTCTCCTTCCCTCTCCTCTTCTCAATAGACAAGACAAAACATTTAAGCTGGAAGAGCATCAAGAAAAGAAAAGAGCAGGATGTGGATAGGCAAAGCAATAACAACTTCAGTTGCTGCCCATGAATTGGATCTTAGGGAAAATGTTTATTCTGGAGACAGGTTATAAGTTTTGTCCAAAGCAAAATATTTCTTTTAGCCAGTCCCTTTTGAATGGAAATAGTAGTTGCAATCTCTAGCAGATTTTGGTTGATCCCAAAACAACTAAGCAGGTTTAGTCTTGATTAGTACTTGGATGGAAGACTCAAAAATAAATAAATCCCAGCACTACAGTGGCCAAAGGAAGCCATTGAAAAACGCTCTGGGAGAATGCAATATCAATTTATTTCTAGGAAGACAACAGGGTCATATCCAAGTAGTTTCTTAACCTGCATAATGATCCACAATAATGAGTAAAGACAACATATAGCAGTTTTGAGTAAAAAGCCATCCAGGTGCAACACACATAAAAGAATATCCTGGCACCAAGCTTCAATGCTCCCTCCTGGCTTCTTCCAGGAAAAAAGACTGAACAAACCATATGAGCAGATAAATATTTGTTCCTAAAATCTATAGCATATAAATGTAGTGGGTTTTTTTCTTGACTTCCAATATCTGACTTGTTTGGGAACAATAATCCAGAGAGCCCAATTCATATTATTAACAGTCTAAGATGAAACTCTACAACTTCTAATATCTTTCATCATTGGTCATGTGGGTTAAACTTTCAGTATTACTTGGAGGGTTACATATGGTTTATACCTTATTAAATAGCCCTGGAAATAGTTCAACTAGTTATATTGGGAAGAATATCCAGGATATTTCTTCATACAAGACATAACTTTTCAGAACCATTGTGTGTGTGATAATAAAATTCCATGAGGAATAACTGTCCACTAAACGATGCATTCAAGCATATCTAAATCCAAGAATAATCAAGCCAGGTATAAATTCCTAATCATGCAGCACTAACATTATTGTAAACAATCTCAGACAAGTGACCAGTTGTTATAATTAGTATCATCAATACATCATACAATATAACAAGAGAAAAATAGTCTCCTTGCTGAATCTACATTTTTGACAACTCTAACCTCTATCCATCTTTAGATGAAATTGTGCTGATTTTCCACTACATTTTAAGACAGTTTTGTCCGGTTATTGTTTTCAAAATATATCAAAGTTTAAAGTTCATAATTCCTTCCACAAGAAACTGGCATTATAATAGTCAAGTCCAGGACATCTGGAGAGTAAAAGTAAAATGATTCTAATTTGAAATATTTTAAACTGTTTTGTGTATGTATTTATTTTTTACCATATTTTCAAATTAGGCTGGCTCTTTCTATTACATGTGCTTGAAGTACGTGTGTGTGTGTGTGTGTGTCAGAAGTGAGGCAACTTACACAAAATGTATTCTTTTCATATTTCAGGATTTACACTGATGATACTTTCACTATTAGTGATTAGTGTTAGCATTTTTGATGTGTATTTGTATCTAAATGGAATACAAGACCTGCTCTACTGGCATTTCAAATATTCTGTGGTAAGGTGGGCTGAAAAAGAGGGACTGTTCCAAAGTGACTGGAAGTCAAACACACACACACACACACACACACACACACACACTATCACACACACTATCACATACACACATACACACAGTGCCATAACCATACATTGTACTGACTCTAAAAGGACTATGAATATGAACTTTTGTTTACAAGTAATATCAGTACAAAATGAATAAAAATAAAGACATCCCAAGCAGTAAAATGTTTAGGTAGGGGTTGGTTTCTGTCAAAACAAGAGACATAAAATTAAATGCAAGTGTGGCTATTCAAAATTACATCAGTCTGGTGGGATGGTGGCTAGACTTCATTTAAATACTTGATTTTTAAAAAGCTGCTTATTTCACTTAACCTGTTTAACCAGGAGAAATGGAAAAGCACACAAACAGCAGAGGGTCTTTCACATTTATCTTAGTTTTTCTTACCAGTTGGTTAAACCAGGTGATAAACCCAATTCTTGTGTGCCGACAGCTATAATAATCAAGAACCTTCTTTGTTCATTATGCTGTCTTTTACTCCAGCAGTCTCATCCAGCCTTGCATTTAGTAATCACTCAGTGTGACGGCCCCCTAATGAAGAAATAAAACATAGAATCTAAGACCCATTTTCTAGCAAAACATACACTCTGCTCCATTGGCTTGTAAAATCAGGTTTCCGTTCACTATTAAGCTAGGTAAAAAAAGTAATATTGGGTAATTTGGAGAAAAACACCTGGAATGTGTAGAAAATTACTCTGCCCTCAGTTTTGCAGAGGGGAGGAAGGCATTTGTATCATTAATTATTTATTTTAGTTTCTTGCTATTCCCATGTTTTTACCATTGTACCATATGTAATAGTTGCTTTAACTATGGAAATAGCTACCTTGCTTCTTTATCTTAATTTTCCAAATCAGAAGAGGTGCACTTTAATTAATTCTGTTTTGTCTGAATTTCATAATAGCAGGAAAGAAACTAGAATTCTTTTTAGTACTGCTCTTTTTATATAATTGTCTAAGATAAATTAAAAAATTGCAAGTTTAATTTTATGAATTGGATAGTAAATGCAGTGTGCACACAATAAAAATCATTTGCATTGCCATGATCCAGACCATAGCTTAAGCATCTGTCTCTTTTTAAAGTTTTGAATCTTATAATCACTGAATATTCTTTTTAAATCAGTTGCACAGTTTTTATGTTTATAGCTTGACCTAAGTGAAAGACAGAAATTGGATATCCAAAGTGAATGCCAGAGCTGCTAGTTTGGCAACATATGGTGGGCGGTTTAAGACTGATTAAATTTGCAAGCTCCTGCTGGTGAAGAGTGCACATGAGAGTGTCATAGATCATAAAAATGAAGCACTGCAAACCTCACTGGAGATCAGTGATGAAGGAGGAGGAGGCGAAGGGAGTGTTTGTGGTGAAGTTTGCATAGTTATGGAGGAGGTTCTTCAGTGTGCAGAGTGACCGTGTGCCATCAGTTTTTCTGGAGATATTATTTTCCATTTACCTCAGGATCCACTAAATAAATGGGACTCACTGACCCCTATCCTGTGGGTCGGTTAGTTATCAGGGTTAGTCAGCTTGGCAGTGTCCCCTTCTTGCAATTCTAATCACATGCCCTCTTCTAGGCATTAATTATGGAACGATACACAATGTCTTCAGAATGTTTGCCAAATGAATCCATCCTTATTGAAAACACTATATTGTAGGCCTTTTGGATATACTAAATAGCCTCTATTTGAGCCTGGTATTCTGATTTACATACTTACAGCATTGTAGGATATATTCACAACACTGTACACTAAGATAGGAACACGGCTTGAACAGCTCATAAGAAACCTACACATAAGTGATAGGAACAAAATATCTCCAAGCTTACAGATATTAATTTAGTAGACAGATAGCTGAAATGTATATGTTGATAGATAAAACTGGAATGACTGGCTAGTTATTATTCTGGCCTAATTAACTACTCAGAGTTGTCAGAATAGAATGCTGATTGCCAGCAGCATAGAGAAATAAGTTTAAGGTCAAAGTATTATAAATTGATATGTATGTAATTTTACATATTTTGCTTTATTCCAAAGGATTTGTCTTCAGTTGTTTTGGAAATTACTCATCTCTAGAAAATGTAGTATTTCTCTAAATGAGAATGATACTATTTAAATCAATTTTAAAATTATATTTTCATTTCTCTTGATGACTCATTTTGTTAATTCATTTTTAATGAAATTTGATTCTGGTAATTTGTAAAGCAAAGAATAACATCAATAGTAATAAAATAAAAATCAGATGAAAATAAAACAGAAAGGTTAAAATCAATTCAGAACCATGTAAAACAATACCATGGTATTAAACAATCCAGAGTATACCAGCAATTAAAAAAAATTACTCAAATATTATTTGTTTCTATTTATGTGTCATATCTATCTATCTTAGAGTTATGTTAGCATATAGGAGAGATACTTATTTGATCAAACATATTAATCTCAATGAGGTCAAGGTAATTAATATTGTCTACCTATCTTGAAAGCCTAATGTAAATCTGTTTCTTTGTAAATGATAGTGAATTATTTGGTCTCTTGGGTTATCCAGACAAAGAGCAGTTGATTGACATTATAAAATAATCTCTTTGTAAAATCCTTTGAAAAGGGAACTTAGGTTAAAGACTCCACATTTTCAAAAGCTGTAGAAAATTAGTGTCTCTTTCTAAAACCTCTATGTTCTCTTCAGATTGCTATGGAATTGAAAAAGGGCCTCCCTATAAACTGAGGGTATAATTTAAGTTGTTTTGCCTTTTTATAGCTAAATGTAGCTCACTGTTTATATCCCCTAGAAAGGATATTGTTTTTAAATTACCATTTCAGTCCTATTACTCAAAACCTCTGCTTCTAATGCATTCTGACAGTTATCAGCATAATGAAGCATAATGAAATGATGGGCAATCTACAGTGAAGCTCAGCATGGATTCCACGAGTGTTTGAGTGACTCTGTTCTGAAAATGTGAATGGCCCTTACCTTGTTTCCAAGGTCAAGGGCTCTAGACAGAAGTCTAAATATTACGTGCAAATGGATTTTAGGAATTTTCATGAAGCCATTGTGTATATAAAAAACAAGTAGAGTATTTTCTTTAGTTTTTGAAAAAGATCCAGCTTCTTTTTATTTAACACACCTTTTACATCCAATTTCAGAAGCCTACTTACACAATATTGGACACACAAAAACCGTAAGTAAAGATAAGCCTTGAAAGGATATTGACTATCTTTTCTTTTATGTAGCTTTCTGTGATTTTCCCTGTTTCCATTAATTCTAAACATACAAACCAATGCTTATAATGGTTTTATCTGTAATTTAATTCACTATTAGAAGACAAAGTAAATTAGATAGCACAGTATGGTTTTAAAGTCAGAGTAGGATTTGAATTTCCTAATCACCTCCCTCCCCCAATGGAAGCTCTTGTAGTCAACTTTTTTGTAAGCCTGATTTTATATACATTTTTTTCTACGTTGGGTGCTATTGTATAATTTCTGATGATAATGTTGGTTAACCAACCAATAAAATTCATAAGATTTCATATATAACAAGATCTTACAAGACTTTCATCATTTACATGTTTTATTTTATAGAGATCAGAGTGTTTTAGGAAGTAAAGGCTACAGCTCTTATGTAGGTCAAGTGGACAATAAGAAAAAAATCCTTCAAAAAATTAAAAACTTACTGGTGACATCATGAAGATGCCTACATAATTTTCTTGGCAATAATACAGAAATGGTTTATCTTTATTGCTTTCTGAGATTTACTTATTAATCTATCATTCTTGGTCATCCCTTGTCCAAATATCAACCAAACTAACCTTGAATAGAGTCTTTGTACAAATTCCTATTCATGTTTATTCTCTTGTTTCTCAGCTTTTCTGCTGCTTTTCTCCAATAATCAACATTCTGCTTCTACTATTAATATCCAGTTTTCATTTAAATTGAAAAAGCAAAAACACCAGCAAATATTCTCTTGCCTTGGATGTATACTTCTGCAAACTTTTCTATTTTTCCTTAAATTTTCAACTTCTATATCTTTGCTATGGATGCAATGTTTTGGCTTTTTGAGAATTTACACTTAAAATTTAAGTTCGATATTAATATAGATAATCCTAGGCTCTCGTTACTGCTTCTAAATGCTAGGTCAGTTTATGATTAATGTGTCTGTCTTTAATCATCATTTATTAGATTAGACCAACCATTTGTTTCTGGATGCAATTTAAGGAGCACCTTTTAAAACCCTTCATGACATAAGCTTAGCTGTGTGAGAGATTGCCTGGCTCTTATAGTTTCTACCCATCCTTTATGATCAGGCAGAGTGCCCATTCTCCAAGTCTTGATTACACAGTGTCACCTGAGGGGATGCAGAAGTAGGCCTTCTGTATCTGTGATCAATATGGCCTCCCATCCCCCTTTAAAATAACATTGAAAACCTTTTTTCCTAGGCCTTGGGTTAGAGTGAGACTTTCAGCATCTGATAAAATTGGCTTTGTAGATTGCCCACTTCTTTGATTTACAATACTGATGATTCGCACATGCTCTAGAAAGTATAGGAAAACTTGATGGCTGATACTTTAAGTGACTTCTGCACTTAGTGTACCCAGTTGTGTCCCTTGTAAAAACGTATAAGGCCAGTGTTCAAGAATGAACAAATAGCTTTAAAGAAAGAGTAATCCTTAATGGGAAAATTCACTCCCTATATTAGGTGACCAAGGAGAAAAATAACTGTCACATATATAGCTCTTGGCTTATAGCTCTTTTTTTTCTTTCGAAGCCAAACTTGCATAGCCATGCTGTTTGCTGTGGCTTATAACCTGTCTTTCAAGACAGAAAAGAGGGAAAGAGATTAACATTGAAGTGCTGATCTGAAGGGCCTTAAGCTCTCAGCCTTAAGACAGTATTGATACATTCTTGGCAGCTTAGAAAATATGTGATGAATGAAGCCATGAAAGGAAGAGTCCATAGTTCCCATTTATCCTGCAAGTGGAGGTGGACTTTCTTGCAGCACAAAGTCGAGATGCTATGGGAAATCTTAATCAATTAGTCGAAGAAATCAGTGCATCAATTATGGAAGCATGGGTCAGTGATGAGATAGGGAAGAGGTTGGAATGCAATATAATAAAAGTAAAAAAGAATAAGCAGATATAGTGAATAACATCTGGGCCTCACTTAACAACCACTTATCCAGTGACCATTATCCATTGAATTTATAAAAAAAGACTACTGGTAATTTTCGTGTGTCCTCAAACTTAAGTCAGTCACACCATCCCATGATCCCATGATTGACATTAGTAACTTTTTTGACAGCTTGCTACAAGTAAAGTCAATAGTGAAGCAAGCAGAAGGTTGCAAATAATGACCATAGTGACAGCAACTGAAAGTGTTAGAATTGCCACTGAGTCCTAAATGGCACATCATATGATAGTGTGATTCAGTGATGAACATTTGAGTTCCAATCACTGTCATCTTGAGGACTACCTATGTTCATACAGAGGTTCTAATTTTGGACCAGTTCAGTCTCTTTGCAAATATTTTTTTCCTTTCCATTTCCCACCTTAGTCAGTTGTTGATGTTCCAGAGGATAGAAGCCACTGCAGAAAAGCTTGCTTCCTAGTTCCCATTAGATGGAATTCTTTGGCATGTGGGACCTGCAGCATACTTCTTCTGCCATACATGAAAGAACAGGTAGATATAATGAGGAAGAGTGAGTCTCTCAGTTAACTGGTCCCATATCATGTAGGGCTCTAAAGGTCAAAACCAGGACCTTGAATTGGACCTGGAAACAAACTGGTAACCAATGCATTCTTGAAGCAGAGATTTAACATTTGTCTTCTAGGGACACATCTAACTGCCTTACAACCACATTTTACAGTAGCTGAAGCTTCCAAAAACTCTTCAAGAGCAGCATCATGTAAAGTATATTATAATAATCCACAATAAAGTAAAGATTCAAATGCTGATTTATCATCTAGTCACTGTCATAGCAGTATTGTAAATTGGGCCCTTCGTTTCCACTACTGTGCTACAATAATGATATTGGGCAGTTTTTCTTGTTAGTTCATCTTTATTTCTATTAATTAATTTAAGTTTTCTCCCCCGTAAGACCTAGTCTGAAAAAAACCCCATTTTGAGCTGCCAGCTGGAGCTTTAGCCTGATCAACTTCTTTTGATTTTGCTTACATTGAAGTATACTGTAATAGCATATGATTCATAAAGGCGGGCAGTTATTTAATACCTAGCATCTTCAGAATTAAATTTCTAATAAGAAATATAGATCAAGCTAATAGCTTTATTTATTTCTCTCTCTTTTTACTTCTGTCTTTCCCCCTTCAAGCAAATGATTTGCAGAGATGGGAGATAAGAGCACAATCTTTATCATACAAATGTTACCCAAAGACAGCTGAATAAAAGAAGCTGCAAAATATCCTTGAAGTAGAGCATGATGTCACTTCATTCGAGGTTTTAAAAAAATATAATTGCAAATCTCACCAAACAATAGCTTTCTCTGTTAAATTCATAGATGGATATAGGGAAATTTGGAATGCCTATGTGACTCAAGCTGAGAGGCAAGTAAGGAGGATTATGAAAGCATAATTATTTTGCTTTTTTAAAGGATTAATACTACTAGTCCAGGTTTAAAATGCAAAATCAAGAGAAGGAGAAGGGAATCCTTACAAAAGTGCCTTAATTTAGATAATATGTTCATAGATTTTTGGGAGAATATTTTTAGAAGGGATGTCCTTGATGTTGACTTCTGGCAACTACCTGGAGAAATCACTATAGTTTTCTTGGTAGGATTCCTTGGTGGCTTGCTATTGTCTCCTTGCTGTGGTTCAAGGACACACAATTTGCTTTGTATCTAAGGTGGAATTAGAACTCACAGTCTCCTGGTTTCTGTCCTGCTGCCTTAATCACTACACTACAGTGGCTCTCCTTAGATTTTTACAGACTGTAATAAATGTGATACTTTCATGACAGCAACTAAAACAGCTTTAGCTGTTCTCTTGTTCTGAACAAGTAGGTGTATCCAGGAAATAAAAATTACGTGATTGAAGGATGCTTTCCTCTTTGCCACATTTTTCCAGCACGAGTCCCTGAAAAACTTCTAAAATTTAAAGCTTTTGTTGACTAGCACAATAGTACAGTAGACTGAAGGAAAGGGGAATATTTGCAAAAACCAGAAAAACAATAACAAACTTCTCTTTCTTTCAACTTGTTCTTGTGGCTGCTATCTCTTCTCCCAAAGCTCTGCAACATAATTCATTTGTATTTACTGGTTTCCAATGTGTTTTCTTGTGGCTAAGATACCCGTCAAGAAGAAAATAGTGGATGAAGTGACTAGCTTACATGTTTCCATTATGCTCATTGTTCTGTGGGTCTCTTGCAACTAACACTTGAACAATTGGAGTAAGAGGAGTCCACTATCTGCAAAAACTTACATCTTTCTCTTCAGCTGATCCTGTGCTTCTTGTTCAGCTATTTTATCTTTATGTCTGTGTACACTGTTCATATTGTATATCAAGTATAAATGAAATGAATAGAATCAATATTTGTTAAAAGGACCGATAAAGAAAATGCCTGCAAAAAGGTGTAAGAATTTTTTGAAGTGTTTTTCACCTGCCCTGAAAGTTCGCAATATTCAGTATAGGAAATAAACTTTCTTAGGAAGAGGATTATAGATTTCATAACCAAGGAACCTGGCTATGGACTTGGTAATGTAGGAACCAAACAGATAGGTTGTGATTAATTCAAGTCTGAATAGTGCAATGTTCAGTTTAGATAAACTGATACCAGGTCATGTTTAATACAAGTCAAAGTTCAGTTACTAAGAGACTATATGAACACAGTTGAAGCTATTGCGTATGTAGTTGCCGTTATGCTTTTAGACACTAATTGTGTGAAAAAATGGAGAAAAAGAAGGCTAAAGAATTTTTTTTTAAAAAAAAGAAGAGAGGGCTATTTTGAAGAAATAGAGCAGAATATAGGAGATAGCATGTATCTTTTCGATATGGGCTTATCCTCCAGCTTGTTCTTTTCCCCCTTGATTTATTTTAAATATTTATGAGATCTATCTAAGAAGATCTCACAGCAGGTTATAATGCTTTAGAAAACAATAACAGAAGCTAAAGCCACATAAAATATAATTGAAGGATGGTCTAGGTAACAATCTTGCTACCATGTCCTGCATTACCTGCAGCTTCTAAGCAGTGTTCAAGGGCAGACTTATTAAAAATAATTTAAAGTTATAAATATATTCTTTTAATCTTTTGCTATTATATTTCATTAAAAAGCACATATTTTTAAATCCCATACAGAACAACCTTTCCATCTGGTCAAGTTGTAAAAAGCTTTAATTGAGGATAGCATCTGATCACACCCAAGGAATTTGCTCAGAATAACTTGCTCAGCAGATTATTCATGAAAATGTAGTCTGGGCAGATACTATTAAAGTCTTAGTCATAGTAATTGCTCAGAGCCCTTTCTAAACACTTCTGTTCACTGATGTTTTTGAAGAGTGTTATTGTTTTGTTTCTTAAAGGGTAAT
This sequence comes from Oxyrhabdium leporinum, assembly GCA_032468155.1. Classification (NCBI taxonomy): domain Eukaryota; kingdom Metazoa; phylum Chordata; class Lepidosauria; order Squamata; family Cyclocoridae; genus Oxyrhabdium; species Oxyrhabdium leporinum. The sequence continues at coordinate 130,437 of JANHFL010000280.1, forward strand.
GTGTGTCAGAAAAGATTTATGTCAACAAAAGGACAAGCTTGTTTGGTTTGTCAATTCTAAAAGCCTACTGGGATCTTTATTGCAGATTCTCTCAATAAAGGTGGTGGCTTGACAATATGTGAAGCGGGAAGTGTTTCTTTTTCAGGTAGACCTATTTCCTTCAAAAAGATATTGCACTCATTGGCAATGTGCCACATTTCCTTGTTTCTGCCCTCTGAGAGGGTAGAAGAGAAAAAAATCCCACAATTGTACTCTCAGGATTCTTTTAGCCCTTTGAGTTTGTCTTTGTAAACAATACTACAAGTGGATTTTAAGGATGACTGTGGTTTATCTTAATGCCACAAAGGCACTGCTATGCAGATTCTATTAAAATGAATAGAGCATCCACAATAATACATTTATGTATGTATGTTTGTATGTATGCAAATGCATGTATGTATGTATAACATTTATATAATTGCCCATCTTATACCAACTCTGGGTGGCTCCCAATCAAGAATTTAAACAGTTTCAGCATTAAAACAATATAAAATCATATTACGAATATTAAAACCATAAACATTGAAAACAAAAGTCTTGCACCAAGGTAAATGTCTGACATGTATCCTATTCCAGCATCCAGGTTTATAACTATGAAAAGTCAGTGTGTTAATAAAGAGATCCGCAAGTGCTTTGGTTTAGTGGACACATTTGGAATTTTAGAAACATATTGGTACTTTCACAGAACAATTGCCCTGATAGGTGCAATAATGGAAGAAACACCTATTTGCCAGAAGGCAAATGAAACTTTAAGCCTCAGCTACCCGTTGTTTTATCTTCCAAAAGTGCTTCCGCCACCTATGTATAGCCTAATGACATTGATGGAAAACTAGGTTATGCTTGAGGTTGGTACTCTGCTTCGTTGTATGCTAGTTTCCCATTTTTAAAAATTGAAATAATACTTTTTTAAAAAAATGCTAAGTGAAATGGTCAGTGAGCGCCAAAGAAAATAGCCTTCAGGCCTCATATTGTGTTTGAGATCCAGGATTTAGTGTAATATGCATGAGTTGTGATAAGTACCTGAAATAGCCCTCACTTCATTTCTTCTGTTTGGCCAGGAGGGATATTTTGGAATTTTTCTTCTGTTACTTAAACATAGTTTGCTGGCTATGTGAAAAGGGTGTTTGTTACCTTTCTTTCTTTTTTTTGAATTAACACCAAATAGGGTTGAATTTTCTAATTCCCTTTCCACACTACCTGTATGGAAGTACACAAGCATACTGCAAGCCTCAGTTTTCTCTGTTTTCTGCTTGACTGCTTCTCTGTTGGGCTCTACCCTTCTCTGTCCCATGCACAAATTATTGATTGGTGTACTTGATTCAGAGTAGCACATTTTCACACATAAAATTGAACTAAACCCCTCAAGAGCATCTCAATGAACCTGACTGATGCTGTGTTATTAAACCCTAAAGCTGTTGCAATTGATGTAACAAGTACCCAGTCTGAAATTGGGAGATAGGAATCATTGAGTATAAGCAACAATTTGTTATCTGTTATCTCTGTATTCTGTGTAGACTTTACCCTTGCAAGAAAGAATTTATTAATTTGATGTATATTTCATCTTTTCTCAGGGAGCTCAGGATGTAGTATTTCTGACAGCAAATATGCCTAAGAATTGAATGTTGAAGACAATTTACATAATTTCCAATTATAGGGAGAACAATCTCCTTTCATTGATACTCACATAGATTCACAATGAAATATTTTTCACAAACCATACTACTGTTATCTCATTTATGTTTGTACATATTTCTCACTCCTACAATATTTTTCTTTAGGCTCTCCATACATTTATATACTTGCACACATATAACACACAGACTGTTTACCTTTTCCCTATTAACAACATCTTTTCTCAATAACATGTGTGTATCTCAGGTACAGATATCCTTCTACATATTTCAAAGGCCAGCTTTACCTTTCTAGTGCTTTAGTTTATTAAATTAGAACCCACTTATACATGTGTGTGGTTTGTAGAAAATGCAAGCTTAAGCATACCTGTACTATCAGACTCTGAAGCCATGTAGACATTACCTGGGATCTCCTGGTGTTCCGGTGCTATTCTATGCCCCCTAACTCTCCCACAAAACAACAACAAAACAAAACAAAAAAGTCCTTAATGAATTAATATAGAGATGCTTGTTAGGAAGGAGAGTAAACATGAAATTAGAATAATGAGTACTTAAAAGGGAGAGGGAAAAGTTGCATAAACGTTTGCTTGTTTTTTACTTTTGACGTTCAATGACTAGTAAAAGCCAAGATTAGGAAGATGATCACAACAAGGGCCAGGATAAAAGAACAGAAAAACATTTCATTCAGACACTTGCTCCTCATATTAAGAGTATTATGATCTTGCTTTGGGCCTTAGTTCAACAATACACACATTTAGAAATTGGCTGCTGTGTTCTGTTTTCTTCTAGACTAAGAAGTACAATATATGCACGTAGGCAGTGATAATCTATTCTTAGGGTTAGTGGGTATGACATCTCATTCTTATACACCAAATCATTCAAATTAATGACTGATAATGTAGCTGGTGGGATTTTTTTGGTGGGGGGGGGAAGGTACTGCGCAGCACATAGTATGTTGGCCATTTGCTTATACATTTTTCTGTCCGCCCAAATATTTACAAATGGAAATCTGTTTGGAAGTTTGGATGTAGCTGTACAGCTGTACAAAAAAAAGCTGTAGCAATTTTTTATTTTAAGATAGCATCTGAGTGAAACACAAGGAAGCAAACTGCTAGAATTACTTTGTGTATGAAGCTTTAGTAAAGGTCAGAAAAGTATACCATGGGTCTTCCAGGCTGCACACACCTCTGCTGGGTTCCTTGAAATCCTCCTCAACTGTAATTTTTAGTATGAGGGAAAGCAGAATTATGAAAAGATAGAAGCAATTCAAGTAACAATTTACAACTATTTAAGTGAACTGAAATTAAATATAGTATTTATATGAGTGTATCTCTTGGTCCTGAACTCTCTACTCTTTATGGAGATTAGCACATGGCACAATATTTAAAGTCTCAATTCTAGCTTTTGAGTCCAATGAACTTACATAATCATGTGTAGATATTTCTCTAAAGAGGCTTTCTATTTTTTCAAATGTTATTTATATAATTTAAAAAAAGATGCTTTTCTTTTGCAGGCCCTCCTTCGGCTCCTGAGAACTTGATTTCCAATGTCAATGAGACATCAGTGAATTTGGAATGGAGTCCCCCCCAGAACAAAGGTGGCCGTGAAGATGTCTCTTACAATGTGGTGTGTAAGAGATGTGGAGCCAGTGATCTGAACCGCTGCCGGTCCTGTGGGAGTGGCGTTCACTTCAGCCCTCAGCAGAATGGTTTGAAGTCCACGAGGGTTTCCATTACTGACCTTTTGGCACACACTAACTACACCTTTGAAATCTGGGCAGTGAATGGAGTATCCAAGCAAAATCCAAGCCAAGACCAAGCTGTATCTGTCACTGTGACCACTAACCAAGCAGGTAAACTTTTTATTCCACTTTCATTTACCAAGCAGGTAAACTTTTTATTCCACTTTCATTTTCCCATTCATTGGAGCTGTCTCTGCAGATGCTCAGTCATCCAGGTCCTGGTTGTCCCAATGGTGCTTTTTTTCAAGAGGCAACTGGACTTTGTTTTTCCTTGAAGACGTTTTGCTTCTTATTCAAGAGGAGATGAGAAGCAAAATGTCTTTAAGAAAAAACAAAGAAAGACCAGTTGCCTCTTGAAAAAGCCCCTTGGGGAACTCGTTGGAAGTAGTAACAATTTTGGAGGGAAGAAGGCACATTTGAAATGTTAACACATATTTTGGATTTGGTTTTGAAATTCTTACCCTAGAAGATTTACTTAATCACCAAATGGCTGAAACTGTGGGAATGACCAGTCACAAACTACCAATTTAGCAAAAGGCAGTTTGAATCCCAAGTTGGCCTCTGCCATTGGAATACCTATTTTTAGAATGTAAGAGAGTGCTGCAAATGCAGTTTGATGGTTTGCTTTCAACAATGTATTCTTCTTACATAATTTGTTGTACTGATATAATTTTTAAGTATTAAGAGGGATAGGAAGCTACATGTTATAAGCTGAGAGATGCAGGGAGAAGCAAGCTTTTGCTGTGAATAAGATCTGGATCAGAACACCAGTATCTATAAATTATGTAAGAAAATAATATTCTCTCCAGTGCCAATTTTCTGCATCCCCCAGCCAGAACAATTTTTGATTTTTTTCAACTATCACCTAGCAATCATTTCAACAGACTATAACAAAGATAAGGGAAACACATTCTATGGTATACTTTAACACAATGCTAAAATTGTGAAATATATTCCCAGTCATTGTGTCTCTTTGGCAGTATGTACTTGACTGTGTATACTAATCTATGAGGATATGAGGAATGACATAGGAAACATTACCTTTTACTGAATGCATCCTATTCTTTCTTGGGCTGAACTCTTCAGCCTTCAGCCATAAATTTACTTCTTTTTGTATGGAAGATAATTAAAGTAAGTTCCAAGAAGTAAAGTATACAGATAAATTAGTTTCAGCGTATATTCAAATGTTCGCTTCTAAAAATTATGTCCCCTGAAAACTATCACTGAAATTACATGAATTATTATTTTTCTAAAATATATTATTTTGACCAAAACATAAATATATAGATACTAATATAGATACTATAAATATTAATTTAAGTGTAAATATTTCAATAATTTGCTTTCATCAACCATATGCAGCATTTCAAAAATCAAACTGGTTTCTAAATCAGAAGGTGGCAATTCAACACAAATGAAAAGTTGTCAGTAATTATAGATAAAAGATCTGACCTTTTATATGGACCAACATTGTAATTATACAATTTGTAATACTATTTAGTTTTAATGAAGCAAAGCCCAACCATAGAAGTATTTCCTAGGCAATTGCATAGTGTATATGCCTCTAAGTGGGAACAATTTGATACTTTACTAATAATATTTGTATTAATATTTATACAGTTGGAAACATAAAATAGGCTGTGTTAGCAAAACATGTTTCTGCTCAAATCAGCCCCCAAGTTGATTTCATATTTTTTTCTACCATCTGATAGAAATATGAAAGTTTGGAATTCTACCCAAATGGATTAGAAAACTCATTTCCCCTGCGTTTTCCCTTGAGATTTTGCTTGTGTTTGTTTAGTTTTCGTTTTCAGTGCACCAAGAAATTACACTGCCAAAAAAGATGTAGCTGTTTTAAATACATTTTTTTGCTCTCAAAGTATTCCAATTCAAGTCATTTTAGAAACATGTACTTTCTGTTATACTATGGTTAAAAGTAACTGGTAGTGGGCTCATATTTTTGCATATAGTTATTACACTGTTTGTTTCCATTGTACATGAAAATATGATACTATAGTGACAAAGATATAGATTGGTAATCATGAATGTTTTCTATTTTGTTTATTAACCTGGTGAAGTTTAAACACTATACTTGTCCTTCCAGATTGCTCTTTAATTGTGAGGTGCAAAAAGTATGCTTCAAGAGATTCCTTCCTATAATGAACCCTTAGGTTTCCTCCCTTCCTGCCTCAGAGGCATATTAGAAGTTTCAGGATTGCCTTAAATTATCTTGACCTGACAGAAATATTTCTGCATATACAGTATGTGTCAGTCTGTTTGTGTGCTTCAAAATAAAACATTTGCAATCTTTTTTTTTCAGTTTCAAGAAGTGCAGGCTTAAGTAACAATATAAATACTATTTTGTGCTTAAAGTAAAGATATGAATATGTTGCTATTTTAATGATTTGTGTTTTTACATAACAGTTCATCCCAGTTTTCCTGTTGATAATTTACATAACACCTAATATACTTTTCCACCATAGTGTTCCCTTTCTCTGCCGGCCCATTCATAGATGGATGGAATCTAGAACTAAGACCCTGTGAGGACCCAATCATTTTTAAAAACTCCCGCCAAAACTTTGCAGTAAATTGTACTCCTCTGTCAGAAATCACTCTTTTTGGCAC
>JANHFL010000280.1:149711-175376 GCA_032468155.1 Oxyrhabdium leporinum
TGACAAGGCTTCCTTGGCTACATCGCCAATCAGGTCACTCCTCCACTGTTCCGAGACAAAAACTAAATCAAGCATGTGTCCTCCGATGTGAGTGGGACCCGTAACTATTTGGGTCAGGTCCAAATGAGATACAGATATTCAAAACATCTGAATCCCAGCAAACAGGGAAAAATTTATTACTGGATGATGTCAACCCTCATGACAAAGACATGAGGTAAGATAAAATTTGGTTTTCAGGTTCATCTGTTCCCAAATACATTATCAGAAAGCTACAGACAATTATTCACACAATGCAGAGCAAGAAGAGAGATCTTGTATTTTCCCAGAGGTGATGGAATTATAATAACAATTATGCCTATCTTGGCTCAATGAGAATTGTTCAACAATACCTAAGGTGATGATATTTCCTCACCATTGGGGTAGAAATATCAAACAGTAAACTTATAGGTGCTCGCTGCACAGCTTTCAATTTTCTGAGATCATTTCTGCAGTTTGACTCCGACACAGCAACCAGCTTATAAAATGAATTGTGGCTTGTGTTGTGGGCCATTCCATGACTCATTTTACTTCCTTCATGAACAATTTTTATCACAGTTCTGTATACTGGATAATATATGCATATGCAAATTCTGGCTCTTTGTTTTCAACTTCACGTCTTTATATCAGTTTTTTTAAATGTACAAGGATAGCTAAAAAATAGTTTCCCTTCTATCCCATCCAAGCTGTATCAACAGCCTGTATTATGCTCACAGAGAGTGTCTAATCTTTGTCTCCTAGGTCTTGGCAGCAGATCCATCTGAGAGAAATGCAGTTTAATGGTCTGCAGAGCTAATAAAATTTTAAAAATTCAGCAGTCATTCAATTTAACTGTAAATTGGAGGTGTGAACCTGCTTCAGCCATTCTCTGTGTTTAATGGAGATAGAATAATATATGACTCCAAATTTGGATAGCCTGAAAGCAAGACTGGCTTAAAAGCAAGAGCTGGCATGTTCATTGGGCACACAACACTTTCTGATATTTGAAAACCTAATAGAATAGACTTTACTTTAAATAGAAGCAGTGAGATTGCCATTGACAGTGGTGTTATATCCTCATTGTCTACACTGGATTGTAATTTCTGACATAAGTCCTACTATTTATGCCCAGACAAGGAAAAAAATTCAAGGGGGAAAACAACAGGGCAAATTATATTGTATAGTGTGGCCATACTGCATTTTTTAAAAATTGATTAACTTCTCAATCTTCTGAATTTTAAAAACCAAGTTCATTTCATATTTTGTATTTGATATTTTATCATTGATTTAAAAAATGTATATAACATTTATCTTTATGTTTTACTCAAATTGTATTTTATTCAAATTGTATTTACCATAGACTTCCGTCTTTAGCAAGAAAGCAGTCATCAGTCAGTTCCCACTGATATGTGCTACCCAGACAAAGACACACACACACACTCACACCATTTATTGGGATTCATCCTTAGCATCTTCTTATCTATTGATGTATTGATCAAAAGAAAATAGAGAAAACCCACAGTATTAACTTTAACATTTTAATATCATTTGAGCTACTCAAGGAGAATAGCTCAATGGGCACCTACCTATAGTGAGAAGGAAGAAAGAAAGGGAGGAAGGGACATTTTTACCCTTGTTTTCAACTGTCAGTTTTATCCAGGGGTAGGCTTCAAAAACCTCAGCAACAGGTTCACTGCCAGGTTGCTGGATGGGCATGGCCATGATGGGCGTGGCCTGGTCAGCCTCCTGCACCATGATGTGGGGGGCATTTTTGAGGTCCAAAGGCTTTCCTGGAACCTCTGGGAGTGCGAAAACGGCCTCTCCCCTGGCTCCGGACACTCTATGGAGGCTGGAAGCCTCCCCGAACATCCAGAAATCCCATTTTTTGCCTTCCCTAAGGTCCAGAGGCTTTCCTCGAGCTCTGGGAGAGCAAAAATGGCCTCCCCCTGGCTCCAGATGCTGGCTCCGAAATCACCCATTTCCAGCCCCCCCGAACTTCTGGGAATCCCATTTTTCTCCCTTCCCGAGCCTCGCGCATGCCATGCGCTTACCTGCATCCACAATGGGCCTCGTGGAGACTCCTGGGAGAGGCGGGAGGGATAGGGTGGAGTGGGCGGAGCCAGCCAGAAGTGGGATTTGGATGTTTGGCAATCCCCGCAGAATCCTCACTAAGGGTCCACCCAAACCCCCGTGAAACCCCAGCAGCCCATCCCTGGTTTTATCTATTAAAAAGAGAAGAGGAAAAACCCATTGTTTCACAGTTTCACCAGGAAACTTGTAAGAAAAGAAAAAGCACAACCTTTTATTATTGCATTGGTTAAACCAGTTAAACAGTGAGGCGGTGGTGGGTAGGAAATAGAGAAACCCAGTCTTTCATAATTGTACCATGAATTTGTTTTTAAAGAATCCACCTGTCAAGGTCTTTCCAAAAGGAAGCAGGTAACCCAGCAGCTCAGTGCAAAATGGCATGCAACCAGTGACAGAAAGGGGATTAGTATTAAATTGGATTGGAGGCATTAGCCTACAATGACATGAAGCACAATGGACAAAGAAGATAGCACTTTTGCACTTCAAGTCAGAGAACACTACTTTTCACTAAGCAGGAAAAGATGGAAGGATTTCCTTTGAAAGGTCTGAAGGTAGGTAGAGGATAACATCGTCTTTTCCAGTCTTTTAGAATTCCTTAGAAGCTTGCAATTATGCAGGAACAATCTGGCAATCTGATAAATATCATCAGTCTAAAGTTTATCTTGGTTCAGTGTCATCACTCCACTGCTCTCCTACTGCTGATTTGAATGAGCTTATGTAGTTATCCCACTTTTTAAAATTCTTTATAGCATGAGACGTGGTGGCACAGTGGTTAATGCAGTACTTCAGTCTACTTCTGCTGACTGTGGCTGACTGCAATTTGGCAGTTCAAATCTCACCAGGCTCAAGGTTGACTCAGCTTTTCATCCTTCCGAGGTTGGTAAAATGAGGACCCAGATTGTTGGGAGCAATATGCTGACTCTGTAAACCGCTTAGAGAGGACTGTAACATCATAAGTCTAAGTGCTATTGCTATTTGCAATTAATGGTACATTTTCGTAATAACATTAACTGTAGTATTTGTCATTGATCTGACTTGGTACCAAACTTGATACAACAAATACTACCTCAAATTTTAGGCTCCTATGGCTTCCCTATGGACTGATTCTGAATTGAATAAATCGCTCAGAGCATTTCTTCAAGTGTTTCACAAGGCTAACTCCATCCACCCATGTCATCTGAATTTCTGTCATTCAAGAACTTGGAAATGTTTCTTTATTTCCTTTTGTTTCTAAAGCAGCTGTAGTGTTTTGACAGCTTTTTATGCATTCTTATAAAGAGATTTGTTTCCCTGTTTTCTTAAAACTGGCATTCATACATACAGGAAACATACACACTGCTTCCTATCATGTTTCTGTTGGCAACAATTGTTATCTTTTTAAGAATGTGCCAACTGTCTTTCATAGCAAACAAGCTAGCATACTAGTCCTCAGACTAAACAGATGTCTCACTTCATTTGCACCACAGGATCCCTGTCTTATCCTTCCTTGCTTCACAGTTTTATAGTGGGAGTGTAACATCTGTGGTCCTAATAATTCTAAAATTATGCAGGATCTATTTTCTGAGGTGGTGAAGACCTTATATATGAACTGTTTGGAAGTGGTTAATTCAAAGATATATACATAAAAAACAGCATGCCTTGAAATGAGCTTCCTATCTCATTAATTTGGCACATCTTTGGAGCATAAGGCACCATGATTGTACTATGTGTCTATACCTCTTCAAAGCAGCTGCTTTCAGAAGTTGCAGAAAGATGCTACATCCCTAAATGTAAGTATGTTTATCCATAACATACTCTAAAACAGCTTTTTTGGATCAAGTCTTACGTATTGCACTATCCTAATAATAATGTTTTAGAATTTAATATAGTTGAACTTTATAGAACAAAAGCTTGGTGTGTAATGTCTGAAATTACAGGATGTCTCAAGTAGTTTTAGCATTCATTAGACATTCTGTCTGTTATAAGAAAAATAGTACATAATAAGTTGGAACTTTAGAACCAAAGTTTGCAAAGACTGTAATTGCAGCAATACTTGGACACACAGTGTTTAGCCTTTTGACCCCGATAGGTTTTGTTCTTTGATATGTGCCTTCCTTTGCTTACTTTTGTGAAGCAAATTACAGATTTACAAACCAATAACAAGAACTAAAGCTGCTGCTTCCCCTGTGATGAGGTGGTAAAATTACATAAATAGCATATGCTATCCACATTCATGTACATTCCTGTGACATCAGCATATTTCACCAGTTTCAGTGGATTATAGGTTTGGATAAGGAAAGCAAGCAGATATAATGCCTTTTCAGCCAGAGCTGGTATCTTTCTTCAAAGGCCTCCTCAGCTATCACTATTAAGCTAAAATTGACAAAATCAGACATTCTATGTGCATATTATAGCAGGTATAATTTGGCTAATTATTGCTGTATATTGCATAGGACAGTGTTGGCGAACCTTTTTGGCACTGAGTGCTGAAACGGAAATTTGCACGTGGGGAGAGCACCGGAAACCAGAAGAGCAGCTTTCCGGCGCATGCATGAAGGAGTGCCAGAAACCAGAAACTCAGCTTCCTGGTGCGCGCATACACACGCAAAGACCAGCTATCCGGCACGCTGGAAACCAGGAGCTGCTCTTCTGGTTTCTGACACTCCCACGCATGTAAAGACTAGCTGGCCAGCATGCATGCGTGTGTCAGAACCCGGAAGAACAACGGGCAACTGCTGCCGTGCCCGGAGAAATGGCTCTGTGTGCCACTTCTGGCATGCATGCCATAGGTTCAACATCAAGGACATAGGAAACAAGTATGAATGTTCTTTCCTAGGAACTGAAATTACATGTGATATTCCCGTGAGCGCAAAGTGTAGAATTTGCAAGTGAAACTATCTCTCTAGACCATTTTTTCCACTGCATTTCTTATCCATATATCTATTAGCCTATGCACTGTGATGGCAGTCATGATGGAAAAATGAGCCATTGGTTAGAAGCCTGGAATGTTGCCATTAATCTGAGACATGACACTTCTCATTAGGATTTGCCAAGAACAGATCTTCCATATCATGTTATAAGGATAATACCCGTCTCTAACATATTTGGAAAAAATTATATCTATTTTATGTTTAATGTATGTTTCTTTCAGGGAGTACAAAGCAACAAAGGTTGCTACACATCATTCTTCTCTGTCATCTCTCTTCTCCCACCTTTATACCTTTATTCTTGAAAGAAGCAATTTTATTAACGCAAACTAATAGGGCTGTATTTGTTGCGAATACAGATGTAGTCTAGGGAATAGAATCTTCTGTGTCAATACAAGATAAGATTTCTTCACATCCCCAAATCCATTTAAACTGATCATAATAAAAGCTTAATAATTTATGTAAAGTAGTATCTTGGTTCACTTGCTTTCTTATTTTCTTTTTTTATTGTGTGATTCAAATTGAAAATCTGAGGACAGGATCTATTTTATTTACTCTAGATCTCAAGGTAAGCCCATTAAATTAAGGAGAGAGAGAGAAAAGTTTGTTCACATTATCAGATCACCCACATCTATATTTAAATGGATCTGGTAATGTTAATCAAGAAAAGTTCTCTGCATTATGGAGATTTTCTGAATATGAGAAAAACGCTACCATATTGGACAGTGTTTTTCAACAAAATAAATATAGTGTTTGTAACACATATACACAATTTAGGGCGTGTCAAATTGTTCATTTTTCAATTTCCAAACATTACAGGTATTCAAAAGTTGTGACATGCCTTGGGGATTGTAAAGATATTTTGGTTTCTTTAATATAATTTAGATGTGGTTGGTAAGTAACTACATAAATATCATAGCTTTTTAACATTTTTTTGTTTCATGTCACATATTGGAATGTTGCACTATCTTTTATGAATGAATTAATCTCATTTTCTTAATCATCCTAGAAAGAAGTATTTATCCTGCTATAATGTTTAGACATTTTTAAAACAATAATTAGTAAAGAAGTTTTCAACATCTCTCACATAGGGTAAATAATAGTATTATTGTACTTTCAAGCACTTAATTTTATCCTTGGCAATTTGTTGAAATTATCAAGTGGGATTGAGTACCTCTTAAAATTGAAATCATAACTAGGCCTTAAGTAAAATTAAATATTTGAATATAATGTTCTATGCAAAGTAGATGAGAGTCAGTTTGGTGTGGGGGTGAAAGGCACCGAGCTAAAAACCACAAAATGTGAATTCTAGTCCTGCCTTAGGCATGAAGCCAACTGTGTGACCTAAGAAGAAGAAAGTGGCAAATCATTTCTGAAAAAGTATATCCAAGAAAACCTAAAAGGACACAAGTCCTTGTAATCACAAGTCTAGTAGTCAAAACTGACATGAAATTGTAATATAGGTCCTGTAACCTGGGCTTTTATGTTTTGTGGTTATATATAAATTTATGGATGCATACTCTAATGAATCTTTATCAAAATAAGCATTTTACTGAATATATCTGTCCATAATCCGGTAGCATTAACTAACCCTACAGGACTGCATGAAAAAGATTCATAATATCCCATGAGTTCCTAAAAAGATGTCTTAAGTAAATTCCTGTATATTGTTACTCAACAACCATAATAATATTTTAAAAAAGGTTTTACCTATATTTCTAGCAGTTTAAAGCCTTTCATTTGGTTAATTTGCTCTTTTCTTCTAATCTGATAGATTCATTTTTTTAAAGTCACCTGATCTCTTTTTGTTGATAAAGATTGGAATTTTATTAATTTAGCAGGTATAGGCCAAAATGTGTTATTTTATGCAGCTTAATTGTTCTTATATAATTGTTCATATATAATTGAACTGCATTCACCAGGATAGAACATCTTCTGTGAGAATAATATTCTGGATAAAATATTGTCTCTACATGCAATAATAAATCCATAAAAGAATATATAATTTTAGCTAACTATTCATTTTCCTAAAGTAACATTTTAAATGATGAAGGAAAGCGAGCCATCATCTCAAAACTTTCTTTGTTTATCCATGAATGTGCATTGTGGTTTACAACATAACCAGAGTAGCAGTTACTGCTGTGATATGATACAATATTTTGATTGTAATTTATGCTTATCTCTGTCATCACTGTGTTGATAACACCCACCAATACTGGATGCAGTTGGAATTCACAAGCATCTGTCCCTCTAAATTTATGGTGGGAGGAAAATTAATTCCCATTGGAATTTTAAGCAGGTTTCCTTTTAAAATTTATATCACAGTCATCTGTAGAACATAACTAATTTTTTGAATAAAGCCATTCAAAGCTCTTCAGAAGATCAGGGATGGTATTTACTCAGACTGGAGAAACTTGAAAAAGAATTGTAATTCCCACATCTTTAGTGGCAGTCCTCCTCATATAGAGGATAAGAAGAAGCATTAGAGAAATTAACATGGAGTCTTTTTCAGATCTGTAGAGCTCCTATAAAAGTTCATGGAAGGAAGAAAGAGCTGGTTTAGCATTTTATGTCTTTTCCATTAGGCATGAAGACCACTTTTGTCATGAAAGATTTTCCTAGCTGAGATAGGAACAATCAAACCTTCTTCTAACTTAAAAGCTTTTTGAGCTATAATCACAATGGTAAGAGCTATCATAGAAGATAGATGGTATTCTAAACAGTTTTTCAAGCTAGGAAAAGTGTAATTCAAAGAAGTAAAAGAGCATACTGGTTTCTTCCATGTTGACACAGGATTAGAATCCACATGGTGTCTTTAGATTAAAACAAAAATATGCTTCTGTTTTTCCTTCTATTTTATTCTTTCTTTCTTTCTTTCTTTCTTTCTTTCTTTCTTTCTTTCTTTCTTTCTTTCTTTCTTTCTTTCTTTCTTTCTTATTTATTTTATTTTTGCTTATGAACGGCACAGTACTTTTACTGCAGAAATGAACCTTTGGATAAATCTTTCTCATCCTGGCATCTTCTTTGGTGTTTAGTAACCCATAATTCCAATAATTCTAAAAGCACATTGGCTGCAGTTGCAATATACCTGAATGGTATCAGGAGAAAACTTCAGCCCAAAATTTTGGGATATCACTTCACAATCTTTACACTCAAATATCTGTGACTATATGGAGATGAGGGAAAGAAAACTGAAATTAAGTCAGAGATTGCTAGGATCAGTTGTTGAATGTTTCTATATAAAAGAGTAATCCAACTGATCTACTGATTAACAGGAATATATGATTTTATGGCTGGATTGTCACTAATCTCTTCTTGTTTGAAAAGGATGGTGGATTTACGATACTTCATTGAGTGTTGACACTTACAAATAAATGTAAAATCACTGCAAAAAAGTTTGTCCTTGTATGAGGGTCACAATTGGGTTATCAAATTGAAGTTACTCTATTTGTTGGTACTGGTTACTTCATGTAAATAACTTGATGTAATCCATTTTAATGGATCCTGCCACTCCTGTTTCTGTCACTCTGTATATTTTCATGCACATAAGTTTCAGGGTAAGGAACAAACAGATAGATTGGCAGATGTGCTGAAGGATGCAGAAGCAAAGCTCCAGAATAATTTTTAACAGAGATGCCAAACTGTCAAAATGTAGATCAGAAAACAGTCTTCCTGACAGAGAGTGCCTGCTGCTTAGTTTTCTCCCATCAGGTCTGTCTGATACGTCAAGTAATTCTGAAGTTTACATGTCCAATTTTTATTGTTATTCCTTGTGACATATATTTATATGGTTATTTAAAATGTTCCTTGAGATTTACAAATTATATAGAATAACATAAAATAAAAGATAAATTTAATTAGATGTGTATCTTTTTTCTTTCTTTCTTTCTTTCTTTCTTTCTTTCTTTCTTTCTTTCTTTCTTTCTTTCTTTCTTTCTTTCTTTCTTTCCCTTTTTATGGGGTATTTATATTATAATTTGTATTGAAAGGTTTTAATAAATGTTCAGATGGTTGTTGATTGTTGGTTTTGTTTTGTTTGTTTCAAAAATAAGCACCTGCATATTTCTAGGTGGTTTTTTTTTAGGGACAAAGGAAGAAATATATTCAATTTGGAAAGCTGTCTAATCTCTGGGTATACAGCACAGCTTTTGCTGATAAGATTAAAAAAAAATATCTGTTCTTCCCTGGAGACCACCACCATTTGTATCAAAGCTGTGGCAGTTGTGGCAGGACTTGATAACAGCTGGCTAGAGACATGACCACACAGTAACAGAAAAATAAGGACTGGGCAGCTTGAATCATAAATCTTCTGGAAACCCATTCGTCCAGTAGGACTACGAATCTGTTTCTGTCATAGTTAAGGGAAACAGCATTGTCCCCTGGCCTTTTAAACATCTGAAGTTCAGGCATCAATGATACCATAAAGGAGACCTTCAGAAGCTTCTATTGATACATTTCTTTCTTATTTACTCCATTGTTTGTTTTATCTTAGTATTCCGTATTGCATTTAAATATATAATTCAAAAGAAAGCTTAGAATTTAATCAATTTTACAATACTGGTTAAATTGTCAAGAAATCTATTGTCTTTTGGAAAAGAGATGAAAATGAGACAAAAACGTCAAGGTGAAATAAATTGCCTTGGACACTTCCACATGGTCCCTGTTTCTACTGCCAAGCCATGTTGACACATTTTAAAACTGCAATTGCCCTCAGCATTGCTATTCCTGACGTATTAATAACATTGCATTAGAAAATGCAGCTGAGCAAAAGGCAAGGACAAGAAATGACTAGCATCTTATTCCTTTACTCATGTCCAGGTTTCTCATTTTTGTTGGTTAGTTGGAAACCTGCTGAACTACCAACTCATTCTCTTGTCTGACAAATGAAAGACACCTTAAGATGCTAGTATGAAGTACAACAGCTTTGTTTCTTAGCAGGGAAATGGGGACAACCTAAGAACTAGGAAGCAGAGTCCTTGCCAGGTCCACTGTTTTAATTCTGGAAAACCAACTTTAAATATAAATGCATTGAGTATGTTTCCTGCTGAGCCACAGCTGAATTGGAAGTAAACTGGCTGTTATGCTTAGAAGAGCTGACAGCTTATGGTATTGGAGTGGGGAATGAAGGAAATAATAGATGTTACATGCTAATGGCTTTTAGTTCTGTGTTTATGTGTTTGAAATGTTGGTCATTATAATTTGTACTTCTGTTTATTAGGCTAGACTAAAATCAGAAAGAATCTAAAAATAAAATGTATATGTATAATGTGGAAAGCTTTTTGATTAATAACAGGCAGGTTTCCTGTACCTCTTGATTCTAAAAATATTTCAAATTTATAAACTTGGACTCCTTCCATATTGTCTCCATGATCTCTGTCCCAAGTGCCATATAAGATATATAATCAATATAAACAGCAAGCTTGTTTTGCTACACCGGATACAGTTTTATTGTTGCTAAAAATTCATTTTTAACAGAAAACTGACTTCATAACCTTTTGTCTAGGCAAATGGGAGACATGGATTCTATAACATCATTTTCTTGACATTTCTGATTATTCCAGTTTTCTGACAATGGCAGATAATGTGAGAAGGGTCCCGGCAAAAACTCAGAAGACCTGGCTAGTTAATATGAGGGAAGGGAAACATTTAGGTCATATAAAATTGTTGTGAGTAAAAGCCACAATGCCATCATTTGTGGCATGGCACATTATGTAATCTCCATCAGATGTATGATGATTAAAAACACATACATAATTTTCACCATTTGTACGATGATATCATAATTCATGACAAGTTACTTTTCCATTTGCCTTTCCGTGTGGATGTGCAAGTGTCAGTTATAGGGTCTAATGTTTTTCTTGGCATTGGTTTTTCCTGTTATTTCCTCAATTTCTCTAGGCAGAAGATAGAGTAACAGTGAAAAGGACACCCAGAAATCATTGGAGAAAAGATTTTGAAATAATGCTTGATTTAGAAGAAATAAACTGTCTCACCAACCTATCATCTTATGTGTGTGTTTGATATCACTTAATCCTTCCTCACAGCATAGATGCTTTTGCTACTTTCAGTTTCCTGATATAATCAGCAGATATAATTAATCAATTAAACTGTATTGCTGATGTCACTCAACAATATTTCATTATTTTCCCTTTCCAAAATAGTTTGAAAGACTTCATTAAGATGGCATAAGGCCATAAAATCAGCATAACAAAGGAGGAGCTATCAAAGCCTGGGGGCTTAAAATATAATTTACTGCAGAAATACTATGTTAATAATCTCCTGGTTATGCCAATATGCCCACAGCTAGAACTGTTCTGAGTTGTATTATTTGAAATGTTCAAGATAGATGTGTGTGCTAAAAAAAAATCCAACCATTCCAACATTATTCAATACTTGGACTTCTTCTGAGAACATTGCCTGACATTTCTCAATCTCTCTTTATTGGCAGCTCCTTCTCAAATTGCTTTGATCCAAGCTAAGGAAATAACAAGACACAGTGTGGCATTGGCTTGGGTGGAACCTGACCGGCCAAATGGAGTCATCTTGGAATATGAAGTCAAATACTATGAAAAGGTATTATTAATCATTATGGATAAATCCCATTTCACCATAATGTTTGGTCCCTGAGCCAAATAAGCCACAGTTATCATCACATAAAAGGACTTTATTAAGAAAAAAATGTTTTATAATTATACCCATTTTGACAGTTTGTATATCTAAGGAATTGAACTGAATAACAACTTGTGTATATTTTTTCCTTACTGGGTAATAATGGTGGCATTTTCCCCCCTCGAAACGGTCTGATCCTAATAAGGCTATTTGTAATGAGAATCAATAGAATAGAGAAGCAGTGCAACATTATCCTTACAACAGAGGGAGATGTGTAATAATGAAGTATATAACACAGTAATAATAATGAACTCTGTATGAGCTGATAGCTTTTGTCCAGAATGATAGTGGGGGTTTAATAAATTTTAATAGGAAACAAGGAAAAGAAAATTACATTCTTCACCTCTTCTAAATTGTGCAGAATTGTTATTTCTATAATATAATTTGTTGCTCTTCCATTTCAGAACTATAAAAAACAATCTATTTCCTCTCAAGGTTGTCTGCAAAATGAACAATTACTTTTTCCTTCTGTCTCTCTCTTTACATTTCTTTTAATATAATCCCTTTATTTCCTTTCCTAATAGTATCAAAAATGAATTGTAGATTTTCCCTGGAACAAGATTACAATATTTTTTTTTCTTGAGGTATTTGCCAAGCATAAAAGCAGAATAAAGTTG
Source organism: Oxyrhabdium leporinum (assembly GCA_032468155.1). Taxonomy (NCBI): domain Eukaryota; kingdom Metazoa; phylum Chordata; class Lepidosauria; order Squamata; family Cyclocoridae; genus Oxyrhabdium; species Oxyrhabdium leporinum. The sequence goes on from JANHFL010000280.1 coordinate 162,007, forward strand.
GAGAAGATTGGCAGCCATCCTTTCAGTTATTTTAGGACTTATAGTTCTAAACTGCAAAGGAAAAGGGATAATGTGTGAAAAGACTACTAGAAATAAAACATTGTTAGTTCATCAAGAGGAGGATGACAACTTCTTTGTTATTTTAGCAAAAATTTCTTTCTTGCCTTTTTTCCCAGCAAAGCTTAAATTATAGATATTCTCCTTGCAAGAAAAATCCTCTGACAAAATATAAAAGTCCATAACACTCATGTCATTAAAGCTAATAATAGAAACATTAAAAGAAAAATCACATTCATTATCTAAATGTGACTATATTTCCTAATAAGTAAAATACAAAAATCCAAGACCTTCAGGGGACCTCCTTACTCACTTCCCTCCTCCTTTTTATTTTTCTTTCTTTTTGCTAGGACCAAAACGAGCGTAGCTATCGCATTGTGAAAACAGCAACCAGAAATACTGATATCAAGGGCTTGAATCCTTTGACTTCATATGTCTTTCATGTGCGAGCAAGGACAGCAGCTGGATATGGAGACTTCAGTGGACCGTTTGAATTCACAACCAACACAGGTAATAACAATAGATCTCTCACAGGGGTAATGGAGGCATTTTCCCTTGTCACTATTTCAAAAGCATATTGTATGCACTTGAGTTGAATATGAATGATTTGTTGGTGGTGGTTTGAAATTCATTACCAAGCTTTGACTAAGAAAACAAAAGGATGCTGTGTTCATGTGTTTTTGTTGTTTTTGTTGCTTTTACCAAGAGTCCAATTGGAAGCATGATCTTTTCTATGCCTCTGAAATGCAAGGATGTTGTCTCCTTTACTCTATCCACATTATACTCAACAAACCTTTTCCAGTGATGAAAAAAAGAGAGAGAAAAGAAGCATGTTACTAACATTACTAGAGGTGGAAATATAGATCTTTAATTTCAACATCCTCACATCTACTTTTTTGTGAAAAGAGAAATAGGTCTTTGGATTATATTGAGTCATTTGTATTTGTACATTTTCAAGATTTGAGACTCCCAAACACAATTATATACTTGAGTTCATAGGTTTAGAATGCCAGAAGCAAAAGAGAGCAAATAAAATAATAGCATAACCCCTCTACTTACATTCATTGTTATCTTTATATTGTTATATCTTGTTATCTTTAAATTACAGGCAAACTGTCTTCAATATTTTAATGAGAAAACATATTATTTTTGCTATTCAATTTATTGACTAATTGTAGATTTGCGAAGTATACTAAAAGTCAGGCTCCATAGACAATTATAAATTATATTAAATGTAAGAATTGGGTTTTTTCTTCTTCTAAATACTTCTGTACTTGTTTGACACAGAACTTTTGAACATTCCTGAATTTTAGTATACCGTGAATATGTACAGTTCCCTAAAACAATAGTAATGAGTTATTTATGAATTGTCAGTCCAGTTAATTTACATACATGTTGGATAAATGAGGGTGTTGATTTGTTCTTGACCTCAGGCCTTAATATACCCTGGGCTTTCTCTGGTGTATAGCACATTTAGGAATGAGAATATATGGAACCCTAGAGAACGTTTTCTCATGAAGTAATCATGTTAGATGGTCCAGTAGCTAACAGCTTTGAATCTTCACTTCCTTTCTATTCCAGTTCATTCACCAACAATTGCCATTCTGCTGCCTTTCTTGGCCAGAGATGAAAACTTTGTTCAATATAATTAGGGACTGTTTTAGATCTAGCTATTCTTTTCTCTGCTTTGATTCATTTGAGAAATAAAATGTCAATATTGTACATGTGTGTGTCTGTTGGACAAATGTTAAAAAAACAACAACCCAAAGTTGCATCTTGAAATAACAGGAGAGATTAGATATTTAATTTTCATTTCATGGAGAAATTTTAATCATTTCAGGTTGTGCTATTCAGTGTTAACAACCCTCAGACAGAGCATGTGAAAATGTGAAGTGCTCTATGTCACTAAAGACAGTGGAAAACATCTTGTTCTGTTTGAGTCTTCCTCTTGCTCATAGTCAAGGAATGAGCATCTGGTCCATTTTAAATTAAATAAAAAGGGAAACAGATCAGCAGGCACTAAATCAGCCATTATATTCTCAAGAGTGAGAATATAAAGTGAAGGGAGAAAACAGAAAAGTTTTCCCAAAATTCATTATGTCTTTTACTAATTAGGGCTTTCCTGGGAAAGAATTACAAATTAATATATCTACTGAAAAGGTGACATAATCATTTTGGGCTAAGTCATGAACTGCCTTCATCTTCACATAAACTGCATATGCCTCACTGTCTGATCCTGTGCTATTCCTGTCTGTGACATAATTGCAGAATCTTAACAAATATTGCTGTGTTTTTTTTCTAGTTCCTTCTCCCATCATTGGGGAAGGCACCAATCCCACCGTCCTTCTGGTCTCAGTGGCTGGCAGTGTTGTCCTCGTGGTCATTCTCATTGCTGCCTTTGTCATCAGTAGGAGGTAAGGGTTTAAGCTCCCCTTCTTTCCCCTTTTCTTTCATGAGGGAGCTTTTTGCCTCCTTGAAACAAAGCTAAATTCTTTGATTAGCATCATAAACACTGCATTTGCATCACAAGACTTCTCCTGTGTTACTTTGATCTTCTCAGCATCAGTACTACAGCAGCACTGTAATGCAATGGTAATTGTTCTAGAATTATTTGCTGTTCAGATGCAAAACCAATTCTAGCTATGGGGGTGGTGGTGGGAGGTTTTAAGATGCAAGCCAGCAACATGAGATCTGAAGAGAGACTGTAATTTGATGTAGACTTTAATGAATGTAGTATTCTGGGTTGATGAGTTCTGTGCTAAGAGTGCCAGACCAGAGGAGGGCTTCTGGGGAGATGGAATGAAACAAGCTCCTGTATTTGAGCTTATACCCGGAAAAAAAGAATGCCTTTTTTGATTTTCTAATCACTTCTGCATTTGGCCACATCAGCTGTTGTTAGCTGTGAGGAACACAGTAGAAGACACTTATATATTCCATAGTGGGTATACCAGCCAGGTTAAATTAAAAGTCCTGGAAAAGAAAGCTTTTACTCATACTTTCACAGGTAAAATGGTTTTTTTTTCAGAGCATAAATTATCTTGCTTTCTTCTTGGGCAAAGCAAGAAAGGGAAAATATTAGATAAATAAAAAAAAATTCTTTGAAATGTTCACGGCATATTTGGAACTCACTACCATCTGTAAGTGAAAGGGGTTTAGGGCTGGCAGACAAGTAGGTACTTATTCTTTTGCAATAAAAAAGACTTCACCGTTCTCTTGGTTTAGTTTCAACTACTGGTGGAAAATTTGTAGGGACAGATAAAGAAGATACAGAAGGAACAGGATTGCATAATGGAAGTTGGGGGCAAAGTCTTCTCTAAATGTGGAGTACAAGTAAAAAAAAATGACACACAGAAGGAAGTTAATGGAATGATGAGTAAAGTAGAAGGACCTCAGGAAAGATTTATCTGTTTCTTACCAGGCAATCTGGCTGGAGGGAAGTGAGAGAATGAGATAGGGAAACAGTAAGAAGACAGGTAGAGGGTTCAACAAAGATTAATTAATAAATAAAAAAGTAAAATAAAAATAAATAAATTTTAAAAATAATAATTACATAAATTAAAACACTCAAAAAACTCAAAGGACAGACTTGATGCAGACTAGGTTTTTTTCTGCAGTTAATTTTCTGTTTCTTTTAGAATAAAGGTTTGATGTATACAAAAAAGTGGTCTCTTTCACATTTTGCTTCTGTTGCCTTAGAGTCTCCATTGCCAGCATTTAACTCATATTTTTTAGTTCCAAGAAAATGAAGTCCTGATACTAAATAAAAAAACAACAACACCTTTATTGTCATATGTTATTTTTTAATCACTATTTGAACAACTACTAAAGTGAGGCAATTTCTCACAATTTTAAAAATTGTAAACAATGGGGCAAACAATGGCTGATTCTAATTCCCATGCTTTTCTGCATTTCCAGATCTATTTTTTAAAAATTAAATATTGATAACTATTTTATAGGGAAATGTAGGGAATATATTTTATTACATGTTTCTTTATTTTTCTGCGCTTGTCTTCCCAAATGAAGATGAGTACTGTAATAGTAATAATATAGTATGTTATATTAATAAGGAAATGTATATCATTTATTCTTTTAGCACCAAGGAATTGGAACAAATTATTTAGACAATCTACTATATATATCATTTTATTCAGATTATACCAAAAGTGATTTTTCAAATTACCAGATTTTATTTTTTCTTCCTTTTCTTCCCATTCCATGGCTGAATAGAAATGTGTGAATCTATTATTTAGTAGTTTGTAAGAATCCATGCAAGAATTAACGATAAATATTAAACAATCAAAGATACTTCAAATAATTCACAGTGTACTGCTAATCTGCTGATATTCTGTTATTTAATGCATGGATATATCAAATATGAATTTAGATAGGATTAAAACAAGATTGAAAGCTTATTACTGAATTTTATGTGGTTCTTGCCCTTGTTTTAAAACTGCTTACGAAGCTATTCTACCTCTGGCAAGGTTTTCCTGCCCTTTTCCCAGTAGTCCACTGAACAGAGAAAAAAATGAGGCTTTAGAACTGTGATATATGATGCATAAACTGTAGAAATAAAAATTGGAGGTGTGCATAGTGCTTGAAATTCACTCTGGTTTAAATTGGAAACACCCTGCTACGAGTGCAAAACTACTATTTTCCAATGCAGAATAGACTGCTCTGAACCATTGTGGAAATGTTTCAAGAAGAAAACATCTCTGTTCCAGAAGTAAAACATTCTGTTTCAAATTCAGAACACTTCTAAGGGAAACAGCCTATTTCACACTTGAAACAGCTGCTTCTCTTTGAAGCAGGACATTTTGAAGTCAAGATGAACTGTTTTAAATTTGAAATGGTTCAAATTCAAAACATTTTGCATACCCCTAAAGATTACTATGCTATACTGCAGAAGTAATTTCCAATAGCAGCCTGTTCCACTGCCCCATATGTTTCAATGTTCATTAGAGGATATTAATTCCAACAGATGTCTTGTTTCATTTCAATGAAAAAGATTGATAAATCTATCGCTTTCCCCCCATCCTTCAAAATAATTATAGTAACAGAGTACACATATATAATACTTTCCTAGATTGAATAATACATTTGTCTCCATGCTACTGAAGGATTTCTAAGATTGTATTATGATTCTAATGACCATAAAAGTACCCTGGCTACCCTATGACAAAGTTTACGTTTTAGTGCTTGGCACCGGTTATCTCTTTTCTTGGGGGGGGGGGGGATGTTGCTCTAGAGTCAGTAAATAAAACAGAAGGCTATATTATTCATACTGTATTGAGAAAGGTCAATATCCAGATCTAGTTAACATAACATTTCCTGGTCCATATGTTCTGTGACTCAAGCTTTATTTCTGAATATTTTCTATTGGAACACTAAGATACTAAAAAACCTTTTTAGTGTCATGATCTGCTTCTAGTTTTCTCATAAACTCATCTTAAAATAAGAACTGAATGATATAATCCAGGATTATGTGAATAAGATTATATATTTTCTAATGTATTCTTATAGTCTAATTGGGGTTTTTTTCTGCTTTAAAAAAAAACAAAAGCAGTTATATAATCCACAGTTATAAAAACTGAGAACTAGTCATCACTGTAATAGATTTCAGTAGGTGTTCAGCTGTTTCCCCAGCTTCCATGCTGATAAGAGAAAAATAATTTATGAAAATACAGCACAGAGACATAGCTTTATTAAAAGCTATTCCAACAGAAAATAGAGTTGCTGAGCCTAGTGACTTGAATTCCCCCCTGCTTTTATTGATTGCCTTATTATTTAAGACAGGATTGATACTTAGATGCTTTGGATTTCTAATTACAAGTCAACACCTTAGAGAATTGTCCCTGTTGAATTTCTCCAAGATAATTCCTATCCCACTTCCTCATTTTTATTTTATTTAATTTACCACCTCTGAAGTCAGATAAACATACTCTAGTAATTGGACTTCACTGGATCACTTCTTATAAAATGAATGTCCACTCCTTGCCCTCCTATTGATTCTCTTTGATATCAGCATAAAACTGAAACCAGATAACTGATTTTATATGTATATTTTTCTGCCTTATTTGATAAAAAGCAATAAGTGGTTTATAAAAAGCTTGGATGCTTGGCCCAACTGCTTGTGACTTCATTATAAAATTATGCAAATGGTCATTGCATTTAAGTGTGTTGTTGTGAAATTGAAACACAAATATCATGGTATGTAACAGATGTTTAAAGTTGTGCTGAGAACTGTTAAAAAGTAATAAAAACAAAAGAGTTTCTACATAAGACTTTCACATTGTGTTGAAGCAAAAACAATTATTTTCTGAAGCTAGATATATAGTACATTATTCTCTCTTGTTGCTTTAATACAAATGTACTTGTAAGCTAAATTGCTTACTGTCTTCTTACCACACATGCACACACACACAATGTGGGAGAAAACTTTTTTTTTCAGCTGAGCTTATGAGTATTGCTCATGATAATTATCAAATGCAACATGTCTGTCAGTGCGAGGAACTGAAATGTGTTGATACACTTTTGTGCAGCTTATGGCGGCAACTTTGGACACAAAATGATGAATCAAATAGGTGCTTGATTTGATCCATATGGTTCTATATCCATATGGAGTTCATCACCTAATAGGTTGTCAGGGATACCATCTTTAAAAGTGTTGATAATCTGCAGGAGGAAGAAATTACCTGGAAGTCAACTCTTTTGAAACATGAAGTATTCAGAGTTTATAAATAGCTTACTTCGTTACTTTATATATTATCTAGTTTATAATTATATTATTGATGATGATGATGATGATGATGATGATGGTGGTGGTGATGGTGATGATAACTGTATGTAATCAATGTTTACCTACTTCATATTTGCACATTCTGGACCTCTGTGTCATGTAGGTTTGAAAAATTGTGTAGACAGATACGCAATAGACAGATTCAAATTTAAGTTATTGTACTTAAATTATAGAATTTATTTCCACAATAAATTGTGCTGACCTTAAATTTAGGTGTTTGTAAAAAGAGATAATAATAGGATTAAAACCATCAATGCCTGTTTACCTAAATACATATATCGACTGAATACTGGATGTCATACTTTAAATTCCAGCAGCTGGGAATCCACAGTGGGCTATCATCTTCTCTGTTTATTTAGCTTTCTCGAATGTATCATTGATCTGATAGAACAGAGTGTTGTGTTTTTATATAAAGGTAGCCATTCTTACAAGGTTTGATTTCTTTAGTAAAACTTTGCATTTCTGACATGATACCAGTGTTAATGTCACATATTATGCAGGAAAAATGAACTAGCTGTTTGATAAAGCATATGATGTATGGCGATTCACTAGAAGATTTCAGCAGTTTCCACCAAACAAAGCTATTTCAAACCATGCGTTTTACTTATGTTTCGTTAATTTCAGAATCAGTTGTATTGATTGTGTTCTGTATTTGGTTTTATTTATATATAAAGTTTTTTGTTTGAAGTATTTTGGTTTGTAATGTGTTTAGGGGTTTTATTATATGTTTGTACTATATTCTAAGGCCTATATTATATTGGCCCTGGAAGGGCAGTATGTAAAGTTTTCAGTAAGTAAATAAAAGTTAGTTGATTAAAAAAAAAATGGAAAACTGTTTAAGAAGAAGTTTTCATTGTTTTTGCTTTTAAAAAAGGAAATTGAATAGTTTAATGTTTTTATTTTATCTTATTAGGTGATGTATTGCTGAAGGCTGTTTATTGTAATCATTAAATCAAATAATTTAGAATTCAGTAACTAAGAGTTCAGTTGCCTTATAGTGATCATTTGGGGAAACCTGTATGACCACACTCTTCTAATTCAACAGAGTATCCAAGCTTCTTTAAGCTTTTTGTTGGTCTTTATGTTTCCACTTTGCTTTGTGAATGCTGACATTGCAAACTGATGCATTGACTAGGAAAGAAGAATGTGGATCGCATGCTGCTTCTTTACAATACCTGCTAATACCCTTGGCACTTACTTTTTGTCATGTGCTGTATTGTGCCTGCCAGTTTTAAGACCCACCTTTTTCTTTATCTCTAAATCCCACCTGTAGACTTGCCTGGATCTCTGACCCCTAGGGTTTTTTCACAGTGCTTGTATTCCCTTCCTGAACCACGCCTTCCATTTAACCACTGTCACCTAAATCCCTATAATTATAGAACTGAATATGACAAAAGACTCCTTTGCTGTCATTCAGGTAAGCTGTCTACAAATGTCAGTTTGTGTCCAGCATTCCTCGGGCATCCTGAGAATTTTTCAGACCCTCCTGATGATTAAACAAGAAAAAGGGAGGAAGGAAGAAAGAAAAGAGTATCTTTTCAAAACAAAAAGCCCCAGTAGTGTCCAATTCTGGTTAAAAGCTCAACAGGTGATAAAGATAAAACTCAAGTAAAGAGTGGTTTGGGAACCCTATTAGACCTTAATAGGGTATAATTAATGGACTGAAAAGTAGTCCTTGCCCTCTTTTACCTGCCCCCTTCTTTAGAGTTTTGGTTTTTTTTTAGATGTTCTTGTTAATTGAAGATAAAAAGTATTTATTAGGTTTATTTCCTCTGAACAATGTATCATTCGTAAATATATAAAACCGTTTATTCCAATCATTATAGGGAATATATTAAAGTCAGCAGCTTGTTTACAATGATTAAATACATAATAAACCTATATATGTTTGCAACTTTTCTCTTCCATATTTGAACAGAAATCTATATGTTTGTGTCAAGATTCTGATTGAAATGTTGATATAATGTTTAATCTGTCAAATACTTGTGAAAGTTTGGCATAGTTATGATGCAGGAGTCCACAATCTCAGGAGCATAGTTTGCATGGAGAATGAATTTTGTTCATGTCACTTTTAGAGACATCAAATTTGATATTACTTTGTATCTTCCTGTGGCATCTTTTTAGTATTTTATTTTGAAAATATCTGTTTAGTAATAATTAAAATAGCTTAATCAACTTTATCCATTTTGATATCTTTGAAATGTGTGAAGATTGCAAGTCCTGGAATTCCAAGGTCCCTTGGCTGACTAGCTGGTTTAACACTTGAAAGAATATCATAATTGGCTACAAGTGATAGTTACTTTCATTGTTGTCTGAAGATTTATCCAGTATATTCTAAACTATTCCTTAGGATAACTATGGATGCCCTGATGCTGGAAAATATTAATAACTCCCAGAAGAGCAAAAAGAAGAAAAAGACTAAAATACCATGCTGTCAGAATAAGAATGTTTTGAATTATATCTATGAAACTTGTATTTAAAGAACATTCCCTGAATTGAATCTTCAGACCCTAGGAATTGATAGAGATGTATGTTAGGGTCACATGGTTATTTCTTTCTAACTGTGTGAAAATCCCTTCCTTAAACATTCTGTTACATTTCTATGTCTTTGCTGCTTTTGCTTATTGTTTAATCTTCATTGAAGATTAAAGATACACCACATATTGCAATAATATGAATAGTCTTGATGCTTCATTATGCAAGTACATGTTAGTAGTTGCCATTGAAGCACTGCCCAAATATCAGCCAACAACCAGCTATTCTATTTGTATTATTCTGATGGCCGCAATAATTAATTCCAGCTTTTCCCTACACTTATTTACAAACTTTTTAAAAAAAAAATGCTATACCCTACCCCACAGTGACTCTGGATATGTAACATTGTTATAAGCCAGAATAATAAAGTAAAAGAACAAAGATTTGTCTTAAAAAGTAAAGAAAACCAACCTTCCCTTTTATGACCCTGTAATTCTTAATTCAGGGTAGTGTTGGGGGTGATTAGATGGAACTGAACATTTACTGGCCCGATGTCCTTCCTGACGCCATGCAGAGTTTGCAGCAGATATTTTTTCTTTGCACCCTAGGAAACATCTGCCGCTACCTAGGATTGAACTCTCAACCTTCCAAGTGGAAGGCGAGGATCTTCACCACCAGGCCACCACGCCGCTCATTTGTCTTAAAAAGTATGCCAAGCAAAACCAAATATTAGAAGGGTCACCACCATCCTACCTTGTGTGTGGGAGAATAAGCTGTTTTCCAACATCTTATGGAACAGTACTATTACAGAGGGCAAGTGTTGCAACAGAAAAGGCACACTTGACATTGTTTAATTGAGAGGACCTGAACTGCATCCAGTCTGCCATATCTTACTGGATGTGTAGAATATGGAGATAAGCAATTCTTAAGTAACTAGGCACTATGCCACAAAGGATTTTATACATGATAATCAGCACCTTGAATAGTATTTATAAGCCAGCTGGCAACAAATGCAGATGTGATGTAACACTATACTCTTTGATTAGCAGAAATGAAAACAAATGAGTCTGATCCTAGAACTATATTGTTTTATAGCAAAATACTGGTGCAAAACATATTCCCCAAATATTGATTATATGTATCTATAGATTTATAGATGATAATAATAACAGTACAATGCAAACTATATAGCAATGTCTACTTCAGTAGACTTTAAATTATCCCAAACCTGTGATAATTGACAGAATAAATTTTGGCATATACTGTAAAATAATCCAGGAATTCATAAATCTTTCTGCATGTACGATTAGTTAGATAATTATTTTAATCTCTAATGTTTTTCTCCCATTTCTACAGAAGGAGCAAATACAGTAAAGCTAAGCAAGAAGCAGATGAAGAGAAACATTTAAATCAAGGTAAAAGTTAGTAGTGCTTGATTTTCTTCTGTTGCATGCATTCTTAAAGTCAGTCTATATGGAGCAAAAAAAATCATTTTTTGCAAGTTCTATTGCTTAGTTTTCTTTACTTGGAGCTTTTTTCACTCAAATTGTGTATTAGTATTTCTATTATGGGTAAGCTGTTACATAGTATTCAGATGATATTTAAAAGAAGTAAAGTTTAAGAACCGCGGTGGCACAGTGGTTAGAATACACTACTTCAGGCTACTTCTGCTGCCTGCCAGCTGCCCGCAATTTGGCAGTTTGAATCTCACCAGGCTTAAGGTTGACTCAGCCTTCCATCCTTCTGAGGTTGGTAAAATGAGAACCCAGATTGTTGGGGGCAATAGGCTGACTCTGTGAACTGCATAGAGAGGTCTGTAAAGCACTGTGAAGTGATATATAGGTCTAAGTGCTATTGCTATTTCATTTGAGAAAACATTGAGGCTTGGAATATATAAACTGGAATTACACTTTGCATCCTTCAGATATAATGTGGTTTGTTTCTTAACATGCTGTATGGCCCAAGCTATTAAAAATATGTATATCGTGATTTATGGCCTAATGAATTGGGTTGATTCAGGCCATTTAACATTGACAAAAAATAGTTAAGCAAATATGATTTAGCATACTATTTGAACACAGAAAGAAAGTCATCCTTCACTTTTTTCTTTCCCATGTTACTGCACTTTTTTCTTTTTATATATATGATTTTTAAATGATCAATAGATGAAAATATTTCTAAAATGTAGAACTTATAGGAATTGTTCCTTTCTTTAAATCTCATTGGAGTCTTTCCACATGGGCAGAGGAATCAATACAAAATTTAAGGATGTGCATATTCATTGCTGTTCTTGATGAAAGCTACTGAAAGCACAAGCTTATTGTTGGAACTCAAGAAAACATCTTCCCATCTCCCACAAATGTATAGTCTTTGTTATAGGATCTGACTTTAATATATTCCATCCATCTGTGTAATGTATTCATGAGGCTTTTTGAGCATATTATTTTCTTTACATAGTTTTTATAATCCTCTGTGGACATGCAGCAATGTTCCTTCCCTATCTATTTATCTATCTTGTATATAATTCTTAAGTTTTCAGAAAATCATATTTGCATTTTAGGTGTCAGAACCTATGTAGATCCCTTTACGTATGAGGATCCCAACCAAGCTGTGCGGGAATTTGCCAAAGAAATTGATGCCTCGTGCATAAAGATTGAAAAAGTCATAGGTGTCGGTAAGCTCAAGACATCATGTTAGCACTGAATTTATAATGCTGGAAGGCTTACTGGGGTGTTGAATTGTTGGTTTATTTATTTATTTTTTAATTTAAACATTCTGTTCCATCTTTATATTGTCAGTCTTCAGGCAATTTTCAAAAACATTTGAATAAAGTAGCTTACAGTGTCTCTGAGGAGACCCAGTTTTTAAGTTTTCAACACATGAATTTAAATGACTGGAACAAGTCTATTATATTTCTGTTTTACAAGTTATATTCTACAGTATTTTTTCAAATAAATAAAAAGAGAAAATAATAGAATAAATCCAAGTGAAGTAGGCATACCATAAACCAAACTATACATTAATCTCATTTGAATTAAGATGGACAATCTTTGCATGCCCACAGATTGTGCTTAATTTTGGGGGAGGAGAAGGAGGAAAAAGGAATGCAATAAACGTAACTGTGATGTAACATATATAGCTCTGTGATGTAACATATATAGCTTAGATATTGAATTTTCTATTTTTAATGGTACTCCATGTTTTTAAATGATGATAAATGAAATCTACAGGAACTGCGCAGTTGAAAGTTGCAAAGGGACTTTGGGATTACATGCAGCCTAAGCCAGACAAAAGCTTCTCTGTGCTTAGTGGAAGGAATGTAGTCAGGTTTTAATTGCATTAAACAATATTCGTGTGTCAGCAGATTCCTTTTGATTGTGCTTCTTTTTCTGCAGGTGAATTTGGTGAAGTTTGCAGTGGCCGTCTCAAGGTTCCAGGGAAGAGGGAGATCTGTGTGGCTATCAAAACTCTGAAAGCTGGCTACACAGACAAACAAAGAAGGGACTTTTTGAGTGAGGCCAGCATAATGGGACAATTTGATCACCCCAACATCATCCACTTGGAAGGAGTAGTCACTAAATGTATGTTGGCCATGATCTGTCACTAATGTGTATTAGGGCATGTCTTAAGCAGGACAAACTGAAAGTTGCTATGAAATAAAATCAGTGCAGAGGTTCCCCCCACTTCCTCCTCCCATTTCTTTCTGTAAAATGACAGATGGAATAGATCCACTGAGTGCTAATAGTAGGAAATCAGTGCAGGACTAGTCATTAATCTTGTTGTCAGCAGTAAATGGTTTTATCATTGCAGCTGATACCTTATCTTGAAGCAACATGCATAATTTAACAAGGAAAATAATACCACAACTTTTAAAACAACAGAAGGAAAATGAGAGAAGGATTGTTTGATTTAGAAATTGTGAATGGTTAAAAAAGTCCCCCATTATTTTTAAAAGTGATACTGAGGACGGAAAGAAAACAATCTCTCTCTCTCTCTCTCTCTCTCTCTCTCTCTCTCTCTCTCTCTCTCTCTCTCTCTCTCT